>JAZKJV010002092.1:0-34053 GCA_037367405.1 Ottelia alismoides
TACGGCGAGCCATTATGCAATAAATGTTATTGCGAATATCATTCCCTGAACTGAAATGAAGAATGATTAATTTGCATAATAGATCCCTTAGTCCAATTAGGGTTACATGTCATGACCATCTTAATGATAATACATATGTTGATTCAATTATTGAATCACAGAGATTGGTGCTTGGATGAATATCTAAAGAGTTAGATTGAGGACTCATCAAGCACAGTTAAATGATTGTTAAGAGAGGATCTCCAGTATGATAACGAGATGACAATTTTTTCTCTAAAGGATGATATTTGACCGACCTCTTGATGCAGGTTTTCTGCATAGGAATAGAGATTCGAAGGTGTCAGATTGGTTAGGTGATGAATCTCGAATTCATCATGATAAAAGTCATAAATTAAACCCCTCGCTTAAATAATCCAATAAAATTCACCATTAATTCTCATTTTTATCTTGTATTGTATTGTGTATAATTAAGCCATAATTAATTGTAAAATAAATAAATAATTTATTATTTATTTTGTAATTATTTTATTATCAAAAATCCATAAAAATCAAGTTGAACAACTATCTATAATAACACTAACCCTTAAAAAGACTAAAAATACAAAAGTAATTCAAAAACAGAAAATCAGTGTTTTTAACCCCTTAAAAATACCCTCCAAAAAATCTTTTTGTATAAATGACCTCTTTTGGATTTTCATTCAACATGAAACTTGTAGATCTCATCGAGACGAACAACTTTCATGTTTTGACTTTTTTATAATTCCGCCTCTAACTAATTCTTTTGTATTTTTCTTTATTTTCGCTTTCTAATTTTTTTATTGGGCCACGTGGCACCCTCTGGGCCGCCCACGTGGCCCGCACCCCCTTCCGCCACTCGGCACCCTCCTGAGTCATCTGATCATTGTCAGATCGCATCTCAAGCGCTCCTTCACGTCTCACTTTCAGTCGCACGATCGCCCACCATCCTATGGTCCATCACGCTCCATGTCACCCCTTCTCCCCTCACCCTTGGATCGAAGCCAGCTCTCCATCACGACCGTTCTTTAGTGCCTAGCCTTTAACCATTCGATCAGATCCTCAGATCTGATCGTAGCCCTCCGCCCTCGCTCCCATCCCATCCGTGGGATCGTGAGATCCGACGGCTCGAACTTCGTTTTCCTCCTCCGTAACCCCCATCCCCAGTCGTCCCGACTCACCGCTGCGCCGCCCCCTTCCTATTTTGGAAGCCGCCACAGCCACTCCCTCCACATCCTAACGATTGATCCACATAGCCCTATCTTCCGCCTCCCTCGCGTAACCCTAGTCGACCATCTCCATAACTTCCAACCTTCAAGACGCCCGTTGCGAAACTTCGCCTCACCACCTGAAACGCCTCCACATCTGCCTATAAAAACCCCTCCCCCGCCGCATTCCACTGTGATCCACCACTTCATGGGGGTTCACCCTAGCCTCCTCCGCCCTCCGATGACATGGAGGGTGGTCTTGTCGAGGCGATAATGGCCGCCATCCCCATGTGAGATCCATGGTCACCTGACCATGTTGCGGGTGCCACCACGCTCCGTTGAGCTCCGAGGACCTGGAAGACCTCGCTGGGCGACGACCCGAGGCTTATGGAGCCTCATCCCAAGCCGCTGCCTTCACCGGATCCCCCTCTCCGACGAGGTCTCATCCCCCTGCTTTTTCTTATGTTTCTTCCATTTATTCATCTGCGTGTCATCATCTTCACCTTCGCCTAACCATCCTAGCACCTCCACCATACATCAGTCATCCTCGCCGACTACCCTTCCCTGCTCCAGAGACATCCCCGCTCCACCCCATCTCCTTCTCCACTTCGCCGGAGAGGAAGCCCAGGGCCACCGCTCTCGTCACCTCCCCTGGCCCCCAATCGCCTCGCTTCACTACACACACTTCATAATGTCACGCTTCGGATTTAAACTAACCCTGTAGGATCTTGATTGGCCGGAGTATGCATCAGAGTCCCTTCGAGTGTTTATCCTCCAGCGAAGCTTCGTCGACCTTCACCTCCGGCCATCCCCGGAGCGTCGCCGCACCTCCAGGATTCTTGCTAGAACCTTATCCATCTCTCTCGACCCTCAGGCACGACCTTGGAGCACGGAGAAGCTAATAGCAGGTCCCTAGAGCCCTGCTTTCTTCGGTGGCCTGCGGAGGAGCAAGACGGTACAGTTTCCGTCCGAATGACACGTGGATGCCCAAGCCTCGATCTGACCCAGCAGCCTCGGGTTCACCGAACCTCGTCCCGAGCCTCTATGTGCTGCCACCTGTCCCGAGCCAGCTGCGAGCCTCGAACCTAGGCCCCTCCCGTGCTCCCCACGTGATGGCCTAGGTAAATTGCGATGAAGACCCCGGAAGTATGGAAATTGCATTCTGGTCCCTAGGTGCATCACGTGCGTGCCTGGGTAATTTACAGGAAGGCCCAACCAGTTTTCAATATTTGCACAAAAAGCCCCTGTACGCATGGAAAATTTATAATGGGGCCCAGCGATTTTTGTAAATTACATAGGTACCTCCAAGGACCTATATGTAATATTTATCCTTTTATTTCTAGAATTTTTATTACATTTATGCCTATGCATTGTTTTTAACATAACTTGAGCATCGTAGTTCTAATTTGCATGATTTTAGTGTCGTTTTGTTCCTTATTTCACTATATATGTTATTGAACTTTTAATTTTTCTCATATGACACCATTTTTAATATGATGAATTTTTAATATTAGATGATATTATTTATCTAGATATGTGTGCCCGGAATAGATGTTTGCTCATATTTTTGTGCTTAAATTTACTCTGATTTCAATTCATAATTTTCTTTCTCAATTTATTGATCTTTTTAAGGTATATTTGTAATAGACAATGCATACATCACTTTTGCATGCAGATTTGCATTATTTTTATACATCATCCTATACTTGCATAAAAATCAACAAAAAATTACATGCATCATTTATTGCATTGTAATCTGCATAATGCATCTTGTGCATCTACATGAAGACCTTAGATTAAGAATTGATTCACACATGCTCTAAACTGATCGAAATCCAATAAATAGATAGAGTAGCTCGTGTCCCTGTGTTAGACCTTGGTAGACTTGCCAAGTAAAAATATTCCACAACATTCAAAGATTATGTTTTTGATGAACCGAATTTGCCTCCTATACTACAACAATTCTCGATTATTAAAGAAGCAGAATTTCGTGATCATCTTTAGGTCAAAGAGTTAACTTAACGAGATCGAGATAACCAAAGACCTATGTCGTATGATATCATGATATGGGCACACATCCTCTGACTAGAGACAGATGTGCTACTATATGTCTGAGTATGTACATTTGGCAGACCAATAGTTTGATGACCTAACCAAGTTCTATACATCGACGCGGTGGTGTGCATACAAGGGCATATGAGTAATATGATCTCTCAAAGGGATCATACAAGTTCGTTTCTGAATCGGAAGAGATGATCTCACTCATGTGATATTGGGAAGAATCAAATTCCGTGCATGGTCGTCTCGCTTTGGAAGCTTAATTGAATTTGTAGGTTTGATATATAGTTTTGGAAAGTATATGATCAACACTTGGGTATTATATATGCTTTTGGAAAGTATATGATCGATACCAACTCCCAATGATCGAATGCGAAACTTAATGATAAAACCCTGAAGGGGACAATCTAAAAGAGATATGATACTTCGGGTTTAATCTGGGTCTTCCAGTATGCAGGATGTACATGTATCGGGAATACCTGAGGGTGATGTGATCATAAACGATTGTATAACCATGACGCTTCTATTCCGAGGGAATGATGAAACAAGTCTGGATTTTAGTGACTCCTCTCATAGAGAAGTGATCTAATCTTAGCCCAACGTTGGACATTGGTCTGAATGTGATTCAGATACAATGAGAAGATTAGAGCTACGACTTTGATTTAATCAAACATCTATGGAAGGCCCGCAAGATCTGAATTTGAGATGTGATCTCAATATCCAAGTCATTATACATGGAAAAATACAACTGTCCTGTCCTTATCTCCAAGTATCCGCAGAGAAAGCACATTATCCTTGAAAGAGTTTAAGGATAATTTCATTATTGATATGTGTATCCGAGCATTGAGAAAATTGATAATTAAATGTGATTTGATTATCATGAATAATATGAATTTGATTCATATTATAAGGAGAGTTATCTGAGATAACTAAATATGATTTAATTATCAAAGATGCAAATAATGTGAATGTGATTCATATTATTTGAGCACACGAGAATAGAGGTCTAAGATGATTAATATGATTTAATTATCATGGATATAATAATACGGATATCACTATCCATATTAATCATTTATATATATATATTATAAATGTGATTTATAATATATAAGAAAGATTTATTTATGATTTATATTTTTTAATTAAGTATTAATGTGAATTGGATTCACATTGGATAATTAATTGAAATTATAATTATATTTGTTTCAAGATGTGAATGTGATTCACATTTTTTCCAATGACATGATTGCAAATATTCACAAGATAATTATGCATTATTTTGTGAACTTGTTGTTGTAAATCTTGGAGATATTATGAGATAATGAGATCTCATGAGATTATTGGCAGTCGTCCCCCCTTTTTTAAGGGTTGTGGTTAGTCTCCTCATTATCTCCAAGACTAGACAACTGATTTTCATTTGAAATTAAATTACATTGATTTATCAATATATATTAAATTAAATTAATTGGTGTTGTGTTTTTACAACAAGATTATAGTTGTTGAAAGAAACACAAATCAATCTCACCAATTGATTGTGTGATATCCATGAATTGGGATCCACGGACTCCCAAAATCCTATATAAGAAGAGGCACCCCTTGCTCTTCGAGTTACATGATTATGACATATACTCTCTCCCTCTCTTTCTACATGTCATCTCTATCACTCGCTCTCATTGTGGCCGTTCACCATGGAGCCATCGTGAGAATTGTCATCACCGCAGCATCGTCGTTATGCTGCTGAGTCATATACTCATGGATCTCCATCTCCTTCGGTGCGCCTCTCTTATGAAGAAGATGTTGGATCCCGTGTGACGAGATCAGGAGATTTGCTGCTTGGATCATCAACATGGATTGAGAGGAGCATGCATGTCATCAACACGCTCGCAAGCGTCTCCTCCGTTGGATCGGACTTGAGACAGGAGGTCTCTTGTAAAGCCTTGAACTTGGCATATCTCGGATCCTATATAATAAGATCCGGCTCGTCAAGAGGAAACCAACGGAATTTTTTTTCGTGTGAATCGGACTTCGTTTCTATTTGTATGAATTTCAGAATAAAGAGAAGTAAGGAGGGTTAAGATGTCATTAATCCATAATGGCTATCATTAATACTAATTAAACAAGATTAAAAAAACTAATGATGGATTAAAAACTGCTAATGATCATTATCAAACACTAATCAATAGTTAGCAAAAGATAAGCGTAAGCTGTGAAAGTTAAATCTTGATTAGTGAAAGTTAACCACGATTAGTGTTAATTAAGCGTCATTAGAGAATCTAGAATCCTCTAGAATGTTCTAACTTAAGCCCCAAGTTTGGGATAAGTTTTGGCTAAAACCATAGGCCAAAACCACGGGCCGCTAAACCATGGTTACGGTCTAAACCATAGTTTTCTAACCATGGTTAGTAGTTTTTGGGAGCCTATAAATAGACCCCCCTACCCATTCATTCTCTACTATTTCCACTACCACCACCACCCCAAGGGCTAGGGGCGAGAGGTCATGAGGAGGAGTGGGAGGCGAAGAAGGAGCGCTAGCGAAGCGCTGCCGGGAGAACGAGAAGGAGAAAGGTACGATCCTCTCTTAGTTTGCTTAGTAAGCTAGGCTTTCAATTCATCCTCTTGTTCTTCCAAGCTTTATTCTTAATTCATCTTTCTTTCCGATTCGTTTCCTGTTGTGGTTCAAGGAGAAATCTGTGCAACACCCTACTTAGGTGCGGGCGGCTATGCACGTCAGTGAACCTCGTGACTTGTCACACGTTCACTCATCTAAGACGCGTGGTGTCTACCGATTCTCCATCGCTTATGTTTCTATTCTTTCAATTATGCTTTTATAGTTATTTTGATGGAGAAATCTGTGTAATACCCTACTTAGGTACGGACGGCTATGCATGTCAGTGAATCTCGTGATTCGTCACACATTCACTCACCTAGGATGCGTGGTGTCTATCGATTCTTCATCTCTTGTTGTTTGAGTATATTCTTTCAGTTTTGTTGTTATTTCCTCTGGATTGATTTTATAGAGGAAACTCTTTTCCTTTTCATTTTGAAATATGTCCCGATATAAGGGAAAACTCTGTCGAAATTTTCTGAGATATATGTTTCGATATAAGGGGAAACTCTGCCGAAATTTTTCTAGAAATATCACCATGTATAAGGGGAAGCTCTACTGAAATTTCAAGAGAAAATATGTTCTTGGCGTTCTTCGTATTCTTCGTGTTCTTCACGTTCTTCGTTCGTTCTTCGCGTTCTTGACACATTCTTAGCGTTTTTGAAAGGAAAATGAAATTCGATCTTTTCAGGAGCCTTAAAACATCCTTTCTGAAAACGAAACACGATAAAGCCTTGCATACGCGAGAGAGAACTCAATTAGGTAACCTTTTGCTGTTGGGTTTTCATACGAGATTATTGAAATTCTTGATTTTATGTTCTTTGCTATGAAGAACTCTAATTTTGGCTATTTTTGAAAAAGTCTGAAGAGTTGCTTTGTGATTTCTACTAAAATAAGGTTTAAGCATCGAGTTGATGCGATAGTCAATATCTTCGGGTTATGATAAGTGCGCACGAAATGAATGATTTGCAACACGTGGTACCGGAAGCTAATATCTTCGGGTTGAACGACGGAAGATGTGGTCGTGCCATGTGGAGGCACGGGTGGTTCAATAGTGGCTGGGTCACGATAATATGTATTTAAAGCCGCTAGGTTATATGATTAAATGCTAGCCTGAGGTTTTAAGCAACTGAGTCCTCGAGAACGGTGTGCTCATTTGTTTTCTAGGCCGAGGGTTTGAGACCATGTTTAATAAAAGAAAAGAAAAATTGTCAGGGTGGTATTGGAGGATTGGTTGAGGCGATGTGTGGCGGCATAAGCTTACCAAGATCAACACAATCTCCAATCCCGAAGTGTCCGCAGCTTCGGGGTCCAAGAATGGTGGGGTTCCCCTGTACTAATCCCTGACGTGGAATAGAAAGGAATATGACTTAAATTTGTGATAACAAGTTTTGCAAAATTATACAATTTGTTTGATTTCTCTTCTTCGTTACTTAGCATTCGCTAATTTTTATCCTATGATTTATGGAAAACACAACAGGTGTCGGTGAGTAATAGCAGGGACTTTAAAAAATCCAGCCAGCTTACATACTAGACATCCAGCCAACCACAATAGCTTTACTTTTTAAGGTAATTAGTAATCTTTTGTATATTTTCCTTTCAAGCTGATGTACATGTAAATGGTTATAGTGTGACAATGTATCATCTGAACTTTATTTTGTGAATGACAAAGTGTTGAAATACTTTCTTCTGAGTATTTTTATTTGCAGTATGTTTCTGAATGTTAATTGTGATTGCTGAATAAATTATTGTCGAGTAACCATATCCGGTTATGGGAGGATCCGACGGCCCGGAATTAGGGGTCGTGACATCTCTTGATTTAGAGACTCGATCGCAACAACGCTTCAAGAGGTAACCTTAATACATAATTATATTTTAAGATGAAATGGTCCAAGAAGTGTTATTGGATCATGTGGTTTCATCGTGTTTAATTTTTTTTAAATTCCGCTGCCCAGAGCAACTAGTACGACTAGTTGCTCCCGATCGCATTCAATGCGATCCTCACTCTTCCGTGATGCGCTTAAGGATCTTCCCATATCCTTCAAGTGGTATTAGAGCCAGCTTGAAGGTTTTGGATATGATCCATAAACCTAATAAGACTTGGGTTCATAAGGGATTGTGAAAAATTTATCGCATTTTAATTTTCATAACCCTATTTTGTGATACATTTCGTCCCTATTTAAAATAACTAAACATGAAACTAACACTTGTATAATGTTCCCCATTAAATAAGGAAATCGCATGATTTGAGTTTGCGTAATTTGGCATCTATTTGTTCAAGTTATAATCATTTTAATGACCTTATGTCCATTGTTTCGGGGATGGCGAATAATGATGTAGTTAAGTAGTTAATTGCTATTTTAAAATGCCTGAAAATGAGTTTTTTTACTCTAGTTCTATTTTAAATCAAATTGGCAAATTTTAGAAATTTATTTTGCGTAATTTGGATTTAAATTGATTGAGATATGTTAATTTTAGTAAGGAGGGGTAACTGCTGAAAATTACATACTCGATCATGAACCTTGTGATTGTCATTCAAGTACCTTGTGAAATTAATGGTTAATTTCTTGGAATAATTACGGATAATATTTGGGAACATTTGATGATAATTAATTCCCTTAAATGATATTGCCTCAAACAATAAATGATTATATATGATATAGATCACCAGTTGGTTACTCGAAACACTTTCATCAAACATGTTACTTGAATAGAATTTGGGAATTTGTTTAGCAAATTTCCTTATAATCGAAATAGTTTTTATTATTACCATGTGGTATAATTTAGGTTGAAAACACGATGAACATCTCAAGTACACAATGGTCGATTTGGCATTATGCTTTCATGAGGCGGATATGGTGTCTAGTCGGGGAGCATTGGGGTAACAGGTTGCACCGTGTGCGGTCTATCCCACTCCCATAGGTACTGGCCATGACAACGGATAGGGACTCGATAATGCAGGAGAGATCACAATGTATTTTTCTGATTGCTAAAATTATAATAATACGTACTTTGAGATAGTAACATCCTTTCAAGTAACAATCAAGTTTGTTGATTGAATTGGATTGATAATTGATTTAATATGATTAAATTGATTATATCCAATTAAACACTCTATTTTGAATAGAGTTGTTATTTCCCTTGGAAGAATTAATTATGTGAATATGATTCATAATAATTAATTAGAATTTGAACATGATATAGAGGATCACATAAGTGACATCCATGGTCTCCCGTTAAGGCAAAGGGTTCTGTCGCCAGGGATCGTATATATGAGACGATTGTCCGAAGTGACAACTCCTGTATGCAAATGCATCTGGTTCGGACTCTTTGCTTCTCAAAAGAGTAAGGTCGTATGCGTAGTGATGCCAATAGCGGTTCCTCATGTTATTCGGATGATATTAGATTGCGCGTAGCGAGTTCTAATCCGGTTGACGGTTGGTTCAATTAATGATGGGTCACCATCACCTTAGGGGTGGTGGGCCCGGGTGTTAAAGACCGAATTGAGAATGCAAGTTGGACTTGCAAGGTGGAATGTGTTCCCGCTTCTTTTTATCTGAGTTACAGTTTTCTCATATTATTGGGATGTGATAAAGATAAGAAAGGAGATCCCAGATCTTACGAAGATATAATGGTAAGTATATCTCTTACATTGAAAGTGATCAAGGGGATGAATTTTCAGTATTGACAAGGCAAGACAATTGTGATAAAAAAATTCGTAAATCAAAATATATATATATATGCGAATTTCTTATTTCAGACAATCCTCATTAAACCCACTCAGCAGAGTACTCAATAATAACCAGTGAAATATCATGGATTGGATCCATGATCAAGATATTGTACTTGCAGTTGGACACATAATGTATGTGATCGTAATGTACAAGTTTCCTCATGACAATTAGGAATGACAATTAATAGACAATAAGACTAGAACCCTAGGGTTTGTATGTCTCTATAGTCTTGGTCTCATCGAATGTACTTTGGAAGTGACATGTCGATGATGATCGCAATTGTCGAATAATCCTTATAAAATCTAATAAGATGTTCTGGAAAACATATGTGCTCTCTACATTTAATCATGAATGACATGGTTCTCTGCATTATGCAGAATGGTGGCCTTATAGGAGATGATGTGTTCAAAAATATGTTTGAGTACCTATCTAAACCCATGTAGATATGATGAGTGTCATCATTCTACTGTCTGGACTCTAGTCATTCATGAAGCTTCATAATATTCATATTGTATGAATTGAATGAAGCATGTATAGATGCTGACGTACTCTTATATTGATTTTTTGTTCAACATGAGATATCTTTTGTCTTAAGAAATTGTTGTTTATAGATGAAAGGAGCGCAGTGGAAGAGTAGGTTGGACCCAAGTTAGAAGGAAAGTCAAAGATTTGATTGTAGTTCTATGGTTTCCATACATATGACATCCAAAGAGTTGGATGAATGCCAATACTGCATTTATTTGATGTATTGATAGTGTGACTATCTAGTCTATCTAGGATCCTTAGTGAAGGACTCAGATAGTGCATCAGAATAATCTACATCTACATATAATTATTGAATTCTTATTTGATAAGATCAGAGTCTAATAATTGTATCTCATTCTTCTAATAACACTTGCAATTGGTTGCATATGTATTAGAAGACTAGAATTTGATCTTCAAGTTTAATAAGTCATCTACATGGATATTGATGCAATTGTTACAACAATCTCTATTGGATAAATAGACTTCATATTTTCAGTGGGAGAGTCCTTAGTCTTAGAAAATGTCTCCATGACCTAGATATTAGAATACACTCATAGTTTATTTCTAAATGTTGGAAATAAACATGAATTCTGGAACAGATCTATCATAAAAAGTTATGAAGAATATATTTCAGATCGTAATCTGACATCTTAAGGACTTTACTAAATTAGAAAATTAATGAATGGTTCATTAACATTTCTAATATTAAAAATTAAACCTTAAAAGATCAACAGGAGGATGAAGATCATTTGGCAATGATCTAGCATCAAGCTTAGAACAGTTGTCGGTTGATTTGATCAATAGATTGGTAAGAGATGAAACTCTAGAATGTCTAAAATTTCAAAAGTTACATACTTAAGAATATTGTATTCAAAATAAAATGTCCAATATATCCTTTTTTGGGAATGATGTTAGATGTCGAGGTATTCACATACATATTGATGTATGCGGATCATCTTTGTTAGAATAAACATTATGGATATGTGATATCTATTGATGATTACTTGTGATTTGAGATTTCTTCCTTTCACCTTAGAGAACTTTGAAATGTTCAAAGATTTCACAATTCTGGTTTAGAATCAATTTTTGAAGGAAGATGCATGATTTGATCTAAGCTAGGTAGTCAGTACCTATTAAATGAATTCGTGAAATACCTTATGGAGAAAGGAATATCATTCCTATCTCGTTCCTCCTGACAAACCTAAACTCAATAGAGTTGTAGGGAGATACAATTGGATCAAGTGTGACAATATTTGATCAATGATTAATTTTAGCATAATTATCTCTTAGTTTCCAAGATATATACGTGGTAGAGACTACAGTATATATCCTTAATAAGGTTCCATGCAAGTAAGCTGGAATCGAGCACTAGAGAGTGCTACTTCATTAGGAAAATAAAAGGATGGTATTGGATACCTACTTTATGACCTTGGGATTCTTTAAAAGATCTCATCTTCGAGAATGTGATTCTTAGAGGATGACTCTCTTGAGAATCAAGATGAAAATGAAGTGAAGGAACTCATTGAATCTTGAGAAGATAACGAGGCTCCTGAAATCAGAAACTAATAGGACAACTAAAGATGAAACACTCATACCTCTTCAAATGAGTTTGAGGATGGATTCCATGTGTCTGAGAAATCTGACAATGATCAAACTTCATGTGATGAAGGTTATAAAGATCATGTCATGGAAGGATGGATGTTAGCAATAAAGTCTAAAGTAGACTTCATATACAAGTATTGTATATGGACCCTCGAGGATCCACCTATATAGGTAAGACCCGTTAAGATGTAGATGTATCTTCAAGAGAAAGAGGGAACCTGATGAGAAGGTAGAGACCTTCAAAGCATGGCTCGTATCCGCAAGATACATACTGAAGAGAGGACATCGGTTGCGATGAGACTTACTCTATGGTTACCATGCTTAAACCCATCAGAATATTGCTAACTATAGCTACGACTTTTTATTAATTCAACCTTCTTTAAATTATTTTTATTTGTATATTTTTTTAAATATTTTTATTGCTCCACATGGCACTATCTGGAGCCACCACGCGACCCTTTGTCCTTGCGCCACCCGCATCCCTCCTCTACCCTTGGATCGCCTCCTTCCAACCTCATTCCAGTCGCTCATCACTCTTCATCTCTCGGTCGTTTGATCTCATCCGGAGGGGGAGATCATGTCCACCCATTCCCACCTTCATCTCAGCTGTTGGATGATGCCACATCCAATGACCCTTCCTCTTCCACGTCACTCACCCCATCCCCCACCATAGGATGAGAACTGATCTCAGTTTCAGCCACACACCTACACATGGACCGTTGAATCACTAGATCAAACGACCCATAGCCATCATCTTCCTCACGTAACGCCCAATCACCTCGCTCCGCCCTCTCCCCTTCCATTTCTAGCCACCTATCTTCAACGCCTCTCCATGATATAAACTGCTCAACATGCAACCCCGCCATCCGTGATCCTCACCAACCATCAATTACATTGATAACACCTCCCTCTTATACACAAGGCTACCTCCATTCCGCCCTTCACCACTATAATGAGCGATCACCTTTATCTTTAAAACACCCTCTCTTGATCCATTCAACCCCGTCCACCATTTCATAGCCTTTGGCCCAGCTTCCCCCACCCCTCTGGTGACGACGGAGGGGTGGACTGTCGAGGAGACGATGACCATTTGCCTTGGTGAGACCCTTGGCCTGGCCAAGCAAACAACATCCTCGACGACTAATCGAGCTCCTCCCAATAGATGCATGAGACGAGCGATGACTGGAGGTTCCCTAGGGAACTCAGCCCAAGCTCCTCTTCACCTGACAACCTGCTCCGATCAAGTAACCTCTCTTACCTCTGTTTCTTTGATTTTCTCTTTTTTTCCAACGCATACAACACCTCTCACCATCGCCTGACCATCCTCCAAGCTCCGCCACTCATTCATCATCCTCACGCCACCCTTCACAGACTGCCTTCCCTTCTCCAGAGTCCCGACCACCACACCCCCTTTCCTCTATGATTCACCGGAGAAGAATCATCGGTCCCCGCTCCTCCACCTCCACAGGACCCCCATTCCATTCACAAGCCCACACAACACACTGTAGCTACAAGCTAACATCTACAAGTCCATATCTCGTTAATGGATGGAAGCATAGATCTATCTCCGATCTCGATCAGGAGCTTTGGCATAGATTCATCGACCCATCAATCTACTTGACCTCACCGACTCCTTGGCCTACCCTCTCCTTCGCAGGACCTCCACGAAGGTGATGGGACCTTTTGATCAGCAACAAGAGGTTGGAGGAGGAAGGGAGGCAATCGTAGAAGCCCAATAGCGCTGCCACCCTCGCGGCTTTGGATAAAAAGTAGCTGCCATTGGATGGTGACTCCTCAGTGGCCATCCAACGACCTTGATGAAACCACGTAGCAACGCCCCACATCAGCAGCTTTAGTGGACCCACGACTCCATGGTACGCCAAGCATCCCGAACCTATCACCTAGCTACCATCCGAGCCTAGTATGCACGTGCAGGTGGGCAATTGCATATCACCCCACGCAGTTCCTCAATTTTGCAGTTTGGTCCCTCCCAAGCGCATGCTCCTTACGTGCGCGCTTGGGTAATTTGCAGGGAGGCCACTATTCTCTTATTTGTAGAAATTCCCATGCCAGGGACCTTAGTGCATATTTATATTTTTATTTCTTTGTCTTTTATTACAATTATGCCCATGGAACCATAATGATCATATCTTGAGCATACTCGATTTAGTCGATTGCAGTTTCATTTTGTTGCGAATTTTATTATCTTCACAATGGCACATTTTATTTATTGATTTGCCATTTAAATATACATGCTATATTTTGAGATCTATTTGCTCTTCATTCCTTGATGCTATTAATCATGTTATTGCTCAATTTGTCTTTGAAATTAACCATTATTTAATTGATCATTGATTTGATTATTTCATGGCATATTTGTACAAAATTTCTCTAATGGCATATCATTCACATTGCATCTCATTTAATTTCATAAAATAAAATAAAAATGCATGCATCATATTAATTGATCTCTGCATCATTTCTTGTGCATTATGTTTGCATTTTGTCGCATTCATTCTATGTTGCTCATTTCATCTACATCATCACCTTGTGTGTGTGTGTGTGCATATGCATACCTGCCTTATAAATACCTAGGCCTATGAATTTAATTACTCATTATTTAATCAATAATTTTTAATGAATAGATGAGGAGGCTTGTGGCCCTGTATTCGACCTTGTATCTTGTCAAGTAAAATAATTGCCACATATTCGAAGGTGTAGTTTTTGTCGAATCATTTTCATCACCTATACTACGATAAGATATGGTCATTAACCTGATGAAAATGTAGTCCATCAAATCGCGTCGTTGGCAACATACATGACTCACCATCATTGTTTATTGAATTTTATTATTTTGATGTAATTATCTTCAAAAGCTAAAAGTCTTCAAATTGTGTATATCTTGCATTATCATCTCTTGGTTAAATTTCTTGATATTTTCCCTGACTTTTTACTTTGTGGCAAGGCATGTGAAGGACACCCGATCCACATGGAGGTGTGGAGTCGGGACCTCCCGTTGTGTGGAGCCGCAGAGGAAATTCAAGAGAATCCGAGGAGTTCAATCATCTTTTTGTTCATGCATTTGTAGTGTAGAAAAAAGCATAAAAATGAGTGTATAATCTAGATTTCTTGTTGTCCTCGCTTGAGGGATCGTGTGTGCCAATTTAAACTTGAACCTTGCACGTGGTGTGTGAAGTCTCACCCCAGTCCAGTGAAGCTCCACTTGAATGTCGGCCTAGGGCTAGACACACGGCTCTTCGAGATCTTTTATTTCTATATCATTTGTGCTTGCCTCATAGGGACACGCTTAAATCACTAGACGTGCATGCATCACTTCACTTAGCCAAACTAAATTGAATTCTTTCCCGTTAATAGAAGCTTGTTTAGGGTGCGGTTTCTTCGACTTGCATGCATGTAGCGTAAATTTTTAATACAGTCTTGCATATGCATGAAGATTGCTAGAGGCATTGTAAGTTCTCTTTCTCTCAAGCATGCATCATGTTTTTCATGACTAAATTGATTTTTCTCAATTTCCCTCCAATGTATAACTTAAGATATTAATGGAATCGGGACTGACTGTTAGACGATGCTTGTTTGACTTGTATTCACATAACTTCAGTGATAACCTAAAGCTAAAACTGGGACTGATAATGCAAGTTGACGAAATAAAATGGATTAAAAACAACTCTTGTATTATGGGAGAGCAACCCCTGCCATTGTATGCAGGATGATTGAGAGGTGAGGATGCATCCCTAGGATAAGGCCCAGATCTAGCCTTGAAATATGTGTAATGAGCTTAAATTTTGAATGATCACCAATAAAAATGAAAGATAAATGACCAACCTTTGTTGGTCTTCATGTGTGAGTTGGTGAAATAAGGGTTAATGCTTGTTTGGTCGAGCCTAAATGTTTCTTCTCCCAACCCTCCCGTAATCCTATGTGATCTACCCCTCCCCCCTCCATCCATTCATCTGTGTAAATCCACTCCACTCTCTTACCCTAACTGATCTATGGTTCCTCAGCCTGAAATCCACATCTAAATACTTGCTACTCTTCAACCTAACTATAGGGGGAACCTTGTATAGTAACTGATCACTTACAATGGGTCTCTCCATCTTCATTTCATATCCAATACTTAGGCTATTTTCAGCTTGAGTATAGGGGAGCCCCAAGTAATCCACCCCTCTTCTTATCTTCTTATAATTAGGTTATTTTTAACCTGAGTATAAGGGGGTCGTCTGAGTCAGTTCTACCATATCACATTGTTTGATCTGAGCTATGTTTTCATATCACTTTGTTCTATGAGGGCATAGTAAAAGTTAAATATAAGGAGGTATACCGTATATATTGTATAGATACTTTAGCCATAGCTTGTATTTTGAAAATTTTGAAACTTTTTCGGGGCTAGGGTATAAGTATCTTGGCAATTGATTTTTTAAAATGTTTGTAAATGCTTTGGAAATTTTTCTGATTGTGTTACATTATTGTGAAAATATTTAATATTGGTTTGAAAAATAGGGTTTTACTCGTACTTAAAATCATTTGAAAATTATTTTGCAAATATGTATATATTGTGCGACTTGTTTTGAAAAATCTTTTCAAAAATGAGGGACTAACTTCTTATTTTTCAAATTAATCATTTTCAAAAAGCTCATAAAAATCTGAAAAATTTAAATCTTTTCTGAAGCAGTGATTCTGACTACTAAGCTTAGAAATGAGTAGTCATTTCTTAGTGAGGGAACTATGGTCTCCCTTAGCAGAGTGGGTGGTTAAAAGTTATTGTGATTGGCATCGTCTTCAAGTCACTTAAGTAGTCATTTAACGGTCCGTACTTACACACAAACTGGCTAGAAATGGATGCGACTATTCATATGAGCTTGGACTAGTCATTATTTCTCTTGAGACAAAAAAAGAAAAAGAAAAGAATCCCATAAAAATTACAAAACTCAAAAATCACAAAATTCCACTAACTCTGGAGTTGGTGTATTCGCGATACATTCACTATCACTCAAGGCTTGAGGATTTGAGGAAACTTGATTTTTGAGATCTTGAGAGTCCGGGTTAACCATCCTTAGTCATTAAGGTTTGAAACTTAATAATTCACACTTCCCTAGTTTGAAGTTTTTGAGCGCTATATTACACTCTTCATCTCTACCTTCTATAGAATATGATCCACACATCACTTCCACAACTGTATGATTGATGAGTTGAGTTATCACTCGAAGGACTGGGACTGGAGATTTGAGTTTAGACCTTATTTAATAATGTTCGATGATGGGATAAAGTTAATGAAGGCTTTAAGAAACTTGAGCGTTGGCAAAACCTAGTCAGTATGTGAACAAGTTAACATGCTATCTTTTGAGATTTACTTATGTGCCACGGTGTGATGGAACTTAAATAATTATTGATCAGTGGGTGCCAACTCTTGGTAAAAGAAGTGGAGCTAGCCAAACAAAATTCGAGAGAAGTTCTCTCATACAAGGAAATGCTCTCTCATTACAAATACAAATTCAAAGAGCTTCCACCAAAGGCGAACGCTTCCAAACGTTTCAAAGTGTCCACTTGAACCAAAGCTATTAGGACAAAGGAGTCGGTCTAGCACCCAAAAAGGATTCTGCATTGTATAGTGATACAAGTATGAGTGTCAAAGGTATCTTAGATACTCAAAAGAGTCAAATCCTGATGTACTCCCAAGAAAACAAACGCAAACAACTCCGAGCTCTCTTGACGGATACATTGATCAACAAACAAAATATACATGTGTTGAGTAATAAGGCACTCGAGAGAATCCTTGTTCCAATGTGAGGGAGAGAAGAAAATATACAATCATATGACCTCTATTATCTGGCCTTCCATCTACACTTTCAAGTCTGACAAACTAATGAGATGATGGATTGAATGCAAGAATAGAATTCTTCCCTAGTGTTGAGGATTAACTCTAGAGGAGAGTCTCTTGGATTGGGACCTTGGGTGACATCTTGTAACGTCCCGAGCTTAGGTCCTCGGTCTGTTATCGAGGAAAACTAGACCTGACAACTTGTTGGGTTCGGACCCAAATGGACCCGTTGACAACCACCCAAAATGCTTAAGCCCAAGTTGTCAAGTAGTAATCCCCACCACTTATAAACCACACCCACACTTTGTGAGTTTTCCATGTGGTACTATGTTTGGGGTTAGGGTGTTACAACATCCCCCACTTATATTCGCAACGTCCTCATTGCGACATGGCCCATCACTTATTCCCAATGATTGTGGCAGTTGCACACTCCGGGTAGCCATTTCCTCCAACCTCTTTGTAGGGGCAACTCCACCTCTTGAGTAGCCCTTTCCACTATCAGAGAGAATTTAGCTCTGATACCATTTGTAACGTCCCGAGCTTAGGTCTCCGGTCCGTTATCGAGGAAAACTGGTCCGGACAATTTGTTGGGTTCGGACCAAAATGGACCCATTGACAACCACCCAAAATGCTTAAGCCCAAGTTGTCAAGTAGTAATCCCCACCACTTATAAACCACACCCACACTTTGTGAGTTTTCCATGTGGTACCATGTTTGGGGTTAGGGCGTTACAACTCCTTTATTAAAGTTTGTTGTATGTTTGGAATTCGACCTCTTGGTATTATGGGTCTGTGGAGTACAAGCTCATTATCCTTCCACCGTTAAGAGCAGGAGGTAATCACTACTCTCTGATGCCATTTGTAACGTCCCGAGCTTAGGTCCCCAGTCCGTTATCGAGGAAAACTGGCCCTGACAACTTGTTGGGTTCGGACCCAAATGGACCTGTTGACAACCACCCAAAATGCTTAAGCCCAAGTTGTCAAGTAGTAATCCCCATCGCTTATAAACCACACCCACACTTTGTGAGTTTCCCATGTGGTACTATGCTTGGGGTTAGGGTGTTACAACCTCCCCCACTTATATTCGTAATGTCCTCGTTGCGACATGGCCCATCACTTATTCCCAGTGATTGTGGCGGTTGCACGCTCCGGGTAGCCATTTCCTCCAACCTCTTTGTAGGGGTGACTCCACCTCTCGGGTAGCCCTTTCCACTATCAGAGAGAATTTCGCTCTGATACCATTTGTAATGTCCCGAGCTTAGGTCTCTAGTCTGTTATCGAGAAAAACTGTCCCCGACAACTTGTTGGGTTCGGACCTAAATGGACCCATTAACAACCACCCAAAATGCTTAAGCCCAAGTTGTCAAGTAGTAATCCCCACCGCTTATAAACCACACCCACACTTTGTGAGTTTTCCATGTGGTACTTTGTTTGGGTTTAGGGTGTTACACATCTTGACTCGACTCTCATGATTGCAGTACACTAACTGTCATATCCTTATATTATATGTACAAAAAGAGAGTCTGATAACTAGAGAAGTTGGATTCCTTTTAACCAGAGCATGGTTGAGCCCAGAGTTTTAGGATCACTTATATTGAGGGTCTTCAATGAACGAAGCCTTGAAAAATCACAAGTACTGTCAGGAGTTAAGCCAGGTCCTTCGTTCTTTAGATGCTCGAGGACAAGCACAGTTTAAGCATAAGGGTGTGATGAATCTCTAACTGATAATCACTATTCTCTCTTTTTTATCCTTTAAGAGTAATAACTTCATTCCAAATCTACATTAATTCCGCATCTATAGCAATAACCTTTCTCCTTGTAATTAAACCCAACCTAATTATTGCATATTTATCACTACCATTTTCTTTATTTTCTCTTTTATTAAAAATTCCCAAAAAAATATATAAATATTATACATATTTATTTTCATGTCGAAAAAATATAAAAAAAATCAAAACCACTAAAAGAGTGTTTTAATTACTTAAAAATACTTGCAAAAATCATTTCATTATACAAACAACCTTTTTTAACCTTTTGGTCAACATAAAAATTATAGATCTCTTCGATATCTACAACTTTTATGTTTTGACTTTTTATTTATTTGACCTCTTTCTAATTCTTTTAGATTTTTTTGATTTTTCTATTTTTAATAATTTAATTGGGCCACGTGGTGCTCTCTGGAGCTGCCACGTGGCCATTTGTCCTTATGCCACCTACAACCCTACTCTGCCCTTTGATCGCCTCCCTCAACCCTCATCCCAATCGCTCATTGCTCTTCATCTCTCGACTGACTGATCTCATCCGGAGGAAAATATCATGGGCACCTATTCCCGCCTTCATCTCAGCCGTTGTATGGCACCACATCCAATAGCCCCGCCTCTTCCACATCACTCACCCCATCCCCCACTGTAGGATGAGAACTAGAGCTCATCATAGCCACACCCTTTGCTAATCTGCTCACCATTGGATCTACCCTCCAGATCTGATCTCAGCCTCAGCCTCGCGCCTCCATGTGGACCGTTGGATCACTAGATCCAACAGCCCACAACCATCATCTTCCTCATGTAATGACCAACCACCTCACTCCACCCTTGCCCCCTTCCATTTCTAGCCATCGATAATGCCTCCCTCTTCTATGCAAGGCCACCTTCATTCTCGCAATTCACCACTGTAATGACCACTCACCTCTGCCTTTAAAACTCCCTCTCCTCATCCATTCAAACTCACCCACCATTTCCCAGGTATTGTCCCATTTCCCCCACCCCTTCGGTGATAGTGGAGGGGTGGATCATTGAGGCGACGATGGCCATTCACCTTGGTGAGACCTTTGGCCACCGACTAAGCAAACAGCAACCTCGGTTTCCAATCGAGCTCCTCGCAGTAGCTGCACGAGTCAAGCGGTGACTGGAGGTTCCTTAGGGAACTCTGCCCAAGCTCCTCTGTCACCCGACAACCTGCTCCGATCAGGTAACCTCTCTCATCTCTGTTTTTTTGATCTTCTCTTTATTTTTCCGACACATACAACACCTCTCACCGCTGACTGACCATCCTCCAAGATGCGCCACTCATTCATCATCCTCGCATCACCCTTTGCACATCGCCTTCCCTTCTCCAGAGCCTCGACCACCATGCCTCCATTCCTCTCTACTTCGCCGGAGAAGAATCACCGATCCTCCGCTCCTCCACCTCCACGAGACCCCCATTCCATTCACAATTTGTCTACAAGATAACATATGTAGGTCTACATCTCATCAATGACTGGAAGCACGTATCTATTTCCTATCTTGATCAGGAGCTCCGGCGTAGATTCACCGACCCATCAATCTGCTCGACCTCACCGACTCCTTGGCCTACCCCCTCCTTTGTGGGACCTCTACGAATGTGATGGGACCTTCTGATTAGCAGGTAGAGGTCGGAGGAGGAAAGGAGTTGATTACTGGAGCCCAATAACATCGCCACCCTCACAGCTTTGGACGAAGAGCAACTGTCGTTGGATGGCACCTCCTCGGCAACCATCCAACTACCCTGATGGAGCTACGTAGCAGCGCCCCACACAAGCAGCTTTGGTGGATTCGCAACACCTTGGAGCACCACACATCCCAAACCTATCATCGAGCCACCATTAGAGCCTAGCCTTGTGCGTGCCATGCACGTGCGGCTGGGCAAAATTGTATATCACCCCATGAAATTCCTCAGTTTTGCAATTTGGTCCCTCTCAGGCACGTGCTCCTCATGTGCGTTCTTAGGTAATTTGCAGGGAGGCCCGTTATGTTCTCTTATTTGTGGAAATGCCCATGCCATGGACCTTAATGCATATTTATCTTTTTATTTCATTGCCTTTCATTACAATTATGCACCTGGAACCATAATGATCATATCTTGAGTATGCAAACTATGATTTAGTCGATTTCAGTTTCATTTTGTTGCGAATTTTATTTTCTTCACAATGACCTATTTTATTTACTGATTTGATACTTAAATATACACACTATATTTTGATATCTATTGTGTCAATTGGTCTTCATTCCTTGATGCTATTAATCATCTTATTACTCATTTGTCTATGAAATTAACCATTATTTGATTGCTCATTGATTTGATTATTTTAGGTCATATTTGTACATAATTTCTCTGCTGGAATATCATTCACATTGCATCTCATTTAATTGCATAAAATCAAATAAAAATGCATGCATCGTATTAATTGATCTCTACATCATTTCTTGTGCATTCTGTTTGCATTTTGTCACATTCATTTTATGTTGCTCATTTCATCTACATCATCACCTTGTGTGTTTGTGCATCTGCATACATGCATTATGAAGACCTAGGCCTATGAATTTATCTGTTCATTATTTAAACAATAATTTCTGATGAATAGATCAGGAGGCTCGTGTCTCTGTGTTCGACCTTGCTATCTTGCTAAGTAAGATAATTACCACATAGACCTGGATCCAAGTAAAATAATTGTCCCTGCGTCCAAGTAAAATAAATGCCACATATTTGAAGGTGTAGTTTTTGAATCATTTTCATCACTTATACTACGATAAGATACGAATGTGGTGAAAATGCGGTCCATCAGACAGTTACTAAAGGTGGACGATGAGTAGTGACCAAGATGAAACCAAGTAGAGATGGATGGCTGAGGCGCAAACATGTGGCGCAAGGGGAGCGGGGTAAACTTATTCTGAAATAAGAAAATGGAGAGAAAATACAAAAGAAATAAAAAAAGAGAAATTAGGAAAAAGTCAAAACATGAAAGTTGTAGATTTCGATGAGATCTACAATTGGACAAAAAGACAAAATAGATAAAATAAACAAAGTAAAATTTTTGGCAAGTATTTTTAATAAATAAAAGCACTCTTTTTAGTTCTTTTTACAATTTTTTGTATTTTAAATTTCTTTTTAAAACCAAAATAAATATGTACAATAATTAATCTAATTTTTGAGGGTTTTAATAAGAAGAAAATAAGAAAAATAAAGAAAATAAAGAGATGTTATTTTTATACAATAATTAGGGTTAGTTACAAGCAGATAATTGTTAATTAAGGAGAATTAATTGCACATTTTATTGATTTGTTCAAGCTCTATGGATAATAAGGAGATATAGTGATAATAAATCAGAGATTCATTAGAAATATGAATGCAATCAAGAGAATAAGCAACACAAAAGAAAAGTAAATGTTGCATTCCTTTTCCATTATCACCCCACAAAAATGTATAAAACATGATAATGTCCAAAAGATTCATAACACACATGATACTATATAATTAAAATACATGTGTTAGAACCCGTCTCTCATAATAGCATAACAGAATTGAAATAGATGTACCCGAATAAACTATCAAAACATGCACCCTGCCATTACTATGGTGGTGGATCTTGAACTTATGAACACACATTGGACCTCACAAAAAAGATACGTTATAAACAGTTGCTCAATACAATTATAATACTTTCATCTAGTGTTAGAAGGTAGCATAGCATATACGTATTCAACAATGTATGCACACGCTCTGTCACATGTGACCACAACAAGGTAATTAACTCAATTTATTGGGACGTAACCCCATCCGGTGAACATTAATTTATCTTACATTTAAGTATATATCCTAGCTCACGACGATCGAATCCAACAGGCGAGGTTTTATAACCACTCGTTAAACTTCCACGAACCGTCCAAGTCCACTACCCATAGGTGAAGACACACAATGGCATAGGAATGAGTCATGGCACACGATCACGCACATTGATCAATTTTATCATTTTAGTTCTAAGTAGTAGAAAGAATATATGACAAACTCTATTTTTCTTCAAATACAGGAAAATGGTACATGGATCCTCCGTCGCTAACAACATCCCCAAATTTCCCTCATAAGGCTAACAATAGGAGAAAATTTACGATGATCAACACTAATTGGCATCTTGTACTAACTCTATGTGTGAAAGTGAAATCTATACTAACAACCACATGACCTGGCATTTTGCTTGATCGAGTAGGCTCCAGAAATATCGGGCACCAAGTACTACGTGTCACCCGGTCAACATAGCATGGGGTGACGTCCATCTAGCTTCTAGTGGGGACCTAAGTGTGTGTGCCTTTCCTTGAGATAACTAATTCAACTTCCCAAGCACTACGAGAAATGCATCAATGTGCAAAGCAAAGACCTTGTGGGAAAAACCATCCACTCATCACAAACACAGTCCAAATTACATGATACATATGTTAGATTCAGACGTGGATACTACTTACTTACGTAATACAAGGCTCTCTCTCTCATAAGTCTCACAACATGGTATCAATTCTATTATTTACATGTTGGATTTATTTTCCATTATCTTAATCCAATATACAAATAATTACAGTTATTTGTTGCATCCACATATCATTTTAGATTCAAAAATCCCATTTAATTCATGATCTGGGTATAATAGGCCAAGATTAATCAGTCATATGTTTTAGATGATCAATCAATTATAGTCAACCCATTAGCCTGATCGATCGGCATAGTCGATCATCCAATTGATATCATCGATCAACATGATTGATCATGCAATTTACATGATCAACCATTTTTTGTATCGTAGTTAGATTTCAATGGGCTATATATCTGCTTTCCGCTTCTCACACTCATCACAATAATATAAAATTGTAATTTTTTTCGGCAAGAAGCACTCTTGGAAATGATGGAAAATGTATATGATAACATTTGAAAAACCATCTTGCATACATCAAGTTCTAAAAACTCGTGCATGTGATGTAGGAGTTGTGTGACCCTGTTAGGAGCAAGCTAAAATACGCATCTTCGAGGTCACTCCCACAAAATATCCTTCCAAGATGCTTCGTCAATATATATATATATATATATATGTGTGCACAACAATGACCTTGTGCTCCTCTCCATGATGGCACCTTCATATTGTCAATTAGACGTCAGAATTCGCCTCTAGTGGCACAGCTCCGATGAGGGGTGACGGAGCTTCAACAAGCACAGTCTCAAGTGGTCTAATTAGCCCAACTGATTGACCATTTGGTCTATAAATAGAGCTTAATCAGATCCAAATTCGGACCCCTAAGCCAACTTATGATTTTAAAACAGCCGTTCCTTGAGCTTCCTAATTCAATATTCAACGTTCTTGTACTTGTTGGAAATGTCTCGAAGAACGACACAATATAATGGTCATTTGGATTTGGATATTATTACCTGAAATAATTTTAGAAATAAGAGATTGCATGTAATCTTAGGTATGAAGATGATCGGATACATTCATGTAGATATTACCATATCATTATTCTCAATTTTATGCGAATATGCACACGATTGTGGATTTTAAACAAATATAAACACTGAAAAATAATATCCTCAGGATACAAATACCATTGCAACACAAATATCCACGATCTATACACATCTATTTATCGGGTCGGATTCCTCGTATTAGACCGAATCGTGAACAATACTAAAGTTAATAAAAAGCATCATGCACAATATATCGACTTTGGTATATAATCTTGGGAATCCATACCTTGGCAAGTGGTATTGGAGTTGTGATTAAGGTGTTTGGTCCCAACAATATTTGATAAATGGATAATGATTATCCATGAGTCTTAAACATCCTTGATTTGTTTATTACCTTAAAAGATATTTGATGTAAGAAACAAACTTTATATAATAAAGTGCACATGAAGATTGTGATGTTTATGAATACCAAAATATAAAAATTTTGAGCGTGTGAAGAAAAGTGGATGATTGCATTAAGTTTGTGAACTTATGAAGGGAACTTCTTGGTAGAACTTGATTTCATTCCAATGTTCAAATGTTAGTAATATGTTTATGATATAAATAAGTAAAAGAATCATCCTAAAAATCAATATACTTGTTGTTATATATAACAAAAAAAGGATTATCGAGTATTCATGATAAGGATAGACAAATACCTTAGTTGCTAATGCGATAGTCACGTGGAGGCGAACACGTTCCATCATTATCCCATCACATGTTACAAATGTCAAAAAAGATAGAAAATATTTCACTCAACACATTCCTACCCAAGAAAAAAATTTCAGGGGTGAAAAAATAGCAAGGGCTTTTGTCATATTCAAAAAATACACAATTCAATTGACATCCAATACAAGCTTCACAATTTATCAAATGAAAGGGAATTTAATCAGCTTTACTAAAATCAGTTTCATAATTTTAGGACAAAGAATTTGCAAGATATTAAGCAACAAACTCAAGGATTGAAATGAAAACTGTTCAAATATAAAACTATTTCTAAAAAGTCCTTGGAAGACTTATCTACAAATCACAAGATGTAGCGGGGTATATATACAATAACACTAAAAGGCAGGTCCTTTTTGCAATATCTGGATCCTGAAGGTCAGGACCACAGAATTTCACTGCACGTGATTGTGATCACGTGAATGGTGGTTCGGCTCGGTGTAGGCGTGGGTGGCGAGCCACAACGTGGCTGAAGGAGATGGAGCCCGGGCGTCGACCAAGCTAAGGCTAGGATTAAATCTCGGGTATGACACAAAGCCTTGGATTTGGATGATCGGACGGATAAGACTGTATCTTGCACCGACGGTGAAGATGAGGGCGAGCTGGGATGATCTACGGTGGTTGTACGTGGGCCGCGCCAACCCTTTTCTCAGGTGACTCGCAAGCCACCGGGTCGAGGCGTAGATTTGAATGCTCCTCCGAGCTCTAAAGCTCCAGGCGACATCACTCTACAAATTACCCCCGTACTCCCTTTCCTTCTTCCCTAATACTTCTTTTTTCTTCCTTCTTCCCCTTCTCCTTCTCGAATATCTGTCCCTGATCTCACGTTTCTTTTTAGATTGTAAAAAGAGACGATCATGTATAGAGGGAAGCTAAATCTCAGCACAATGCTGCTGATGCTACACTTTATCACATCTACACCCGTGCAGGTCTGCCATCTCACCTCCCTCCCTCAGCCTTTTATTGTTATTATAATTTTTACGATCTCCGCCTGCGTCAATGCTTATGACATTTTGCGAGTAGATCTGTCGGTTGGAGTAGTTGAATGTTATAGTGTGATTTATAAGGCCCCGCGTGCCGATCATCTCTTCCTTTTATGGGTTTTTCATGGTTGGGACTTCTCTCCTAATTGTTTCTTGCGCATTTATGTTTTTCTTTCTCTAAAGAACCATTATATATTCATTTTTCAATTTTTTATGCTACCGAGTATTCACGGTGTCGCTGTAAAAATATTTCATTCGAGCAGAGTGGATTTTTTCAAATTACAATGGTGGTGGTTTTGGTGTGTACTAATCACGAGAGATAGATAGACAATGCTTAATTTTGATGCGGGGATTGGGTTTGGAGGAATGAGATTTTAGTAGGAGAAACAAGGCTTTTATTCAATCTTTTTCTCTTGACATACTAGGAGTAAGTCTCTGTTAGTGGAGTTACTTGATGAAACAAGTTTGTGGTATTGTGTAGTTGATATTATTTATAAGATGTTATAAAACTTGTAGTTAAGTATAATTTGACTTACATCTGTGAATAAATAACTTCACATAAAGGTAAAGTCATGAACTTTGGGGGGGGGTGTGATTGTAGGCGTGGAGAGAAGAGAAAGGGCATTGGTGGATAAAGGTGTCTCTTCGTGGATTCTTGGGGGGTTGGTGGTTGGCAGTTGGCGAGCCTTCATAAATGTTCGCACTATTATAAAAGTCAGTCGAGTAGTAGGTTCGATTAGTCTAATCAGTGGAGTGGTCGACCGAGTACTGATTAATTCCGACTAGGCCCAATTGTCGATCGATTTTTGCTTGGAGATACCATTTTTTGTTTTTTTTAAAGCAAAATTCTTCAAATATGCTCATTTTTTAGAATTCAATTACTTCTAATTTCATTATGATAGTATAAAAAGGTAGCTATGTATATATATAAGAATATATAAATGCACTAAGCCTAGGGTTGGCTACATGGACCTTGCTCAAATCCATGTTCAAAGATTCGACTATTTTTTACGCTGGCCGTCGACGACCTAACGCAACCACTGCAAGAGTGGAAATATATAACAATATATGTATAAAAATATATTACATATATATAATAATAAATAAATAAATCAAAGCTGATTAAAATCTGGACTACCGATTAATCCTTAGTCAGTGACTCGACCGACTGAATACCGACTACTGACTCTTGCTACCTTAAATGTTCGAGTCTTGGCCTCCAATATTTATATGTGAGGTACACGTCCTCTTGCTCATCGTTGATCGTTTGCTTCAAGGGTAAGGGTTGGGGGTACCGCCATAAAACCTATACGATGAAGACCGGAAAGAAGCTTTAAATTATCGGATGTCCAATCGCCTCCGTTGCAGAGAGCAACTGATTTAAGTGTCGACGTTGTCATTTTAGGTCGATCTTTTGTTGATGAGATCTTGTGAGTGTCGATTAGTCTAGGTGATGTGAATTTCATCAGGATCCTAATCGAGATGGTCTGATGGGTTGTGGATGTTACCGCTACTATTGTTTTTCGTTTGGAGGACTTTGGGAATGTCTTTCTTGGAGATCTTGCATTGTGAGAATATGGTGCAGTCTGTGTACGAGGGCTTGTGAAATCTGAAGTCCTAGTATTGCTGGCTGATGATGGTGAGGAGTTGAGAATCTAGCAGAGAGAACCTTGCTTTTCTGATGGTGAGGCATTTTACAAAAGAGGGTGGTGTAAATAATTGTGTTCCTTTTCTTTCGAGAAATTTTCATTTGTTTAGGAGGCATTAAGAGGATGAGGGAGGTTATTGAGATCCTTTCTGATGGCTTAGCACCGAGATCTAACGTTGGTAATATGATCGTGGTAATCATTAGGAGGGAATCTGTACCCTTCAAATGGGGGTTCTTTGAGGGTTGATGGGGCCAAGTTTATAAACTTCGTCCCATAACCTGCAATTGAAGTGTTGCCATCGACGAAGCCCATTGTTTTTTCATAGGCGATTGTACCAGAGGTACAATGATGAGCCACCAGAGATGATGGTTGAAGCAGTGGTATACAACTGAAGGTGGCAGTTTCAAAGAATGCAGACATGACGGAGGTTATCGTGGATGTTGCGAAGGGCCATGTGGGCTAGGGTTTAATTGGACCTTCAGGATAGAGATCGAAACACTGATTTTCGTGCGGAGCTATTGGTGTTTGGACATTCATATAGATCCAAATCGCATAGGAGCGGCCCTTAAATAGGTTCCTCCTTTGAAACCTTTCTCGGTTTGTATCCAGACCTTATTTTTCCGATCCAAACATGTTGGTATTGTTACCATCCCTAATATGCGAATCGATCTAAGACTCGAGGTGCGATTAAATTCCAAAATCGAGATGCGATTCATTTCCTGTTCCAGGTGCCTTTGTTCACACGAATGAGGCTTTTAATCCCTTTATGATGTTGTCTCCCTAGAGATGGTGGTTGCCTCTATGGAGGATGTTCATGGCATGGACCGTCTTCAGCAATGCCTAAGGAGGGTCGTGGCTTGTGGTTGTTAGACCACCACTAGCACTTGATCAGACTTTGGTGGCACAACTCGCACAAGACTCCTCAACGAACTCGACTGTGGGTGATCATTCTAACAAGATGCTGAAACGCTACAAGCCTATAAAAAGAAACTTGCTTCCATGGTTTCCAGAATTGTCCTCATGGAGTCGTCCACATTTGTTGGTGGGTGGGCAACAACAATCGTCATTGTCTATGATGGAGGTCCTTAGGAGAGATATGGCTAGGGTGGCAGGAGCCATATCGACCGCATGTCATATCAAAGTTTCTTTATGAAGATTATTACTTGGAACATTATGGGTTTGGGAGACACGGAGAAATGAAGATCTATTGGTTCCCTTTTGAATGTAAAGTGCGGGGATATTATCTTATTGCAAGAGACAAAGATATGAGGGCGGACATATGCACTTTGGAAATCTTTCGGAATGTCAAATTTCCTTTACTATAGAGCTGTAAATATGGTTGACAGTGCGAGGAGACTATCATTGCCTAGAGAGATGACTCGTACTCCTTGGTCTCTGAACAACACATGTGTAGATTTGTATAAATTGTGACCCTCTAAGCGACACATTTAATATTCTTTTCGGTTGTGTTATGTGTATATGGACCAAAAAATTCGTTGTTGAGATCTTAGTTTTGGTTGAACTTGTGAAGAACGAGAATGTTATTGTCCACAGATTGGATTATCAATGGTGATTTAAATATTACTATTTAATCTTATGATCGACATGGTTTGCATGGTGGTCAGGATCCTGGTTTTAACGATTTTGCATAATTAGTAGGGGATCTTTAGTTAGAAGTTGTCAAAGCAATATATGTCCACTATACTTGGAGAAATTTGGGGTCTTGTTCGAGGTTGGACCGTTTTCTGTTGTCCGGTGAACTTTTGGAGGCTTCTCCGTTGGAATGTGCTTCCTCCCTCCCGCACACTAGATAAGATAATACTCTATAGGTTTGACTCTGGGGAGGGGTTTATGTTGGGAAAAATAGGAGTTGTCTTTATTCTTGGAGCCCTAGACTCTCTTATATAGGGAGAGGTCTATGGGCAAATTACATATGGTAGACAAACGAAAAGAACAATAAATAAAAGATACAGAAACATAAACTAAACTTCTACACTCCTCCTCAAGATGGAGCATAGATATCTATCATGCTCATCTTGGATAGGAACTTCTGGAAGGAAACCCGAAGTAAAGCTTTTGTAAGAATGTCTGCCGTTTGATCTCCTGAGCTGACATGGGTTGTAGAAACAAAACCTTTCTGGATCATATCACGGATATAATGGCAATCCACTTCACTGTGCTTCGTCCTTTTGTGAAATGCAGGATTGTTTGCAATAAATAATGCAGCCTGATTGTCACATTCTAGTGATATGGGAAGAGGAACATCTTTATGTGGATCTGTCAGAATTGCGCGAACCCATATCACTTCTACACATGGTTGGGCCATAGTTCTATACTCTGATTCAACACTAGATCTCGCAACTACTGTTTGCTTCTTGCTCTTCCATGAGACAAGTGACTCCCCAACAAATATAACGAAGCCTGCTGTAGACTTCCTATCCTTCGGGTACCCTGCATAGTCTGCATCTGCACATGCTGAAATAGTAATAGTGTCCTTCTTCCTAAACATCATTCCTGCACCTGGTGATGACTTAAGATACCTTAGTATCATATGTATGGCATTCATGTGTACCTGGCGAGGTTGCTCCATAAAGTGGCTCACTTTATTTACTGCAAATGTAATATATGGTCTGGTAATAGTAACATAAAGAAGCCTTCCTACCAGTTCTGTACCTCCTTTTGTCAACCTCCTCAGTGTCGTCATCACGCATCTTCATGCTTGGATCCATTGGTGTAGAAGCAGGTCGACATCTAAGCATACCCATGTCACTTAGCAAGTCAGTGACATATTTCATCTGAGTCATCACGGGTCCTTGTTCATTTCTAGCAAACTCCAATCCAAGGAAATATCTCAGCACTCCTAAATCCTTGATAACGAATCCACGACCCAAGAATGCCACAGACCCAAAGACACGTGGAGTTAGGGGAAACAACTCCTTGTTGGTAAAAATGAGGGAGAAAGGTATCTTCTCCCCCAACACAGACGATGGCATGCAGTTAATGAGATAACATGCACTAAGAACCGCATCGCCCCAGAACGAGTGAGGAGCACAACTCTGGATAAGAAGCGAACGAGTGACATCAAGAAGGTGTCAGTGTTTTCTTTCCGCGACATCATTCTGTTGGGACGTGTAGGCACAAGACGTTTGATGAAGAATGCCATAGGATGAAAGAAATTGAGATAATGTTCTAGTACACTCACAATCTTGACAGAAACCAAAAACACATTCTGCACTTCTTTATTAAAGTTCATTATAGTAATGCCTGCTTCAGATTTATTCTTTAACAGAAAAACCCAAGACAAACGATTGAAATCATCCACAGCAACTAAATAGAACCTGTGTCCTTGATGATCTGGAACACGACTTGGACCCCAAATATCAATATGAAAAAACTCAAATGGAGAGCTACTGCTTCGACTCTGACGACTAGGGAAGACAGACCGATGATGCTTCCCTAACTGACAAGCTTCACAATCGAACGACGAGCAGGGTGAGATCTGAGGGAGGACTTGACGCAATTTCTGAAACGGAAGATAACCAAAGTGCATATGCCATAGGTAAGGTGAGACAGGTCCAGTGGATTGGGATGATGCTCTGACGTAAGATGTATGGACCAGTCGATACAACCTGCCTTGCTCACGGCCATGTCTAATCACGTTCGCCGAGAGAATGTCCTGAAACACAAGAGATGATGGGTCAAATATCGCCCGACAATATAGATCCTTAGTAAACTGACTAATTGACAGTAAATTCATTGAGAAATTAGGAGCATGGAGCACGTTCTGCAACTGCATAGAGGGTGTTAAGGTGATCTGTCCCTGTCCTGTAATGGAAGAATGAGTCCCATCTACTATGACGACGGTCCTTCCTGGGGAAACTTCCCTGTAGGATGTGAGTTGGTGTCTATCTCCACGCAAATGATGTGTGGCACCTGAATCTACAATCCATTCTGAGGTACGTGATCCGTGGTAGAAAGCAGAAGTATGAGCACTACTTGAGGAACTAGTTTTTGCAGTAGCAACAACATCCAGGTTGCTCTGAATCTGGTAGAGGAGTACTGACTGGTGGCATAATATCACATAGACGAGACACTAGGTCATCATATCGTGAATCTGACGCTGGCGTAGCACCATGATGCTGTATCTGTTCTGCTGCATGGGCAGGGGCTGGGAAACTATGCTTAGAGTAGCATGTGTCTTCTGTATGACCAATCCGACGACAATAAAATGAGATGAATTGTCTCTTCCTCTAGAGGCCACCATAGAGAAGAATTAGGTACAGTAGTAGGGCTTGAGATACTGATTCGGCTCAATCGGCGAAAGGCCTCTTCCATGGGAGGAATGGTAGCATCGGCAGAATCTGAGAAGAAGCATCCTCATACTGTGAGTCAAGAGAGGCTAGAAAGACTCTCACCATCGTCACATTTTGATATGTCTTCAATTGTTCTGGAGTAGCCGTGAGAGGCATGAAGCTGTGAAGCCTCTCAAACATTCCCCTCAATGCAGTGTAGTGGGCATGCAGGGGTCGACCATTCTGTTTTATCGTGAAGATGTCATGCAGAAGCTGTAGTATTTTTGTTTCATTCTTAGCTTGAGAATACGTGGCAGCAAGAATGTCCCACATGGCTTTGGCACTAGGTTGATGCAATACATCATTAGCAATGTCTAGAATCAGAGTACCAGACAACCAGACCTGAGCATATGCGTCATCAGCCTCCCATGAGGCATACAACCCTATTTTCTCCTCTGGCTCATCCTCGGTAAGAATACGTTTCTTACCCATCGACTTCATTAGGCTCATGAACTGCATGGCCCATAACTCGGAGTTGGATCCATCCATCTTCACAATAGGCGCAGGACCCTTGAAGGCGCCTGTAGTGGAGATCTCGATCTTGCTTTCTAACATTGTGACTGGAGAGAATCAGGGCTGTAGACAAGATAATCTTTGGTCTACACTGACATAAGGAGGTTTGATTGCATGTGTAGACCTCACACAACCAAACCCATTAACGTGGAGACCCGGGCGAAAGTCTCCTTAGGTAGATGACGAAGATACCCTAGAGTTGACCGAACCCTAGGGCGTGAAGCAGTATGCGAGGCCTAAGAGGGTCGAAGGGAGAGGCGGCGCTCTGCTTCAGCGGCTAGGCGGCGCACAAGCCACAGGCGGCGCTCACGGGGCTGGCGAAGGGGATGTCGGAGGGCGGCGAGAGAGAGCGAGAGAGAGAGAGAGAGAGAGAGAGAGAGAGGGAGGGAGGGAGGGAGAGGGGCCGCGCGCGGGGCTTGGTGGTGGACGGCTAGGTTTAGGGTTTGGTATGAGAACTTCGGTCTAGGACCGCCGCTCTGATACCATGTTGGGAAAAATAAGAGTTGTGTTTATTCCTGGAGCCCTAGACTCTCTTATATAGGGAGAGGTCTATGGGCAAATTACATATGGTAGACAAACGAAAAGAACATAAATAAAAGATACATAAACATAAACTAAACTTCTACAGTTTATAGCTAGCTTTTCTTTTAATTTGAGAGGTCGTGGATGTTGGAGGAGTGGTTTAGAGACCCCGTGGTAAGGTAGTGAAGATCTTTCAAGTGTGAGGGTTGGGCAGCTGCTCTCATATAGACTGGTTTGTCTACATAAATGGCTTTGTGTGTATAAAAGCGAATTATAGGAAGCGCGCAGAGGAAGGCATTCCTGTGCGGAGTCCGAAATATGTGGAATGAATAAGTTGGAAGATTATAGAGATTTGTCATTGGCAGATTGCAAGAGAGGTCTGATGTCCAGAAGGTTATACTGGAAGAGTAAGAAGCATGTGGCCAAATGGAAACAAAGATTCTGA
>JAZKJV010002093.1:0-107500 GCA_037367405.1 Ottelia alismoides
TGGGCATGTCATCTCCAAGAAGGGAATGGAGTTGACTCTGCCAAAGTTGATGTGAGCAAGAAGCTCGAGCACCTACAAATGTGAAATAAGTACGGTCTTTTCTAGGGCATATCGGATTTTACAGGAGATTTATCAAAGATTTTTCAAAAAAATGCCCGACCGCTAACTGACCTCCTAGGGAAAGACACCGAGTTCCTAGTAGACCATAAGTGTATTGAAGCCTTCGAACTACTCAAAAGGAGAATCATTGAGACCCCCGTCCTACAAGCCCCCGATTGGTCTCTTCCCTTCGAGATCATGACAGACGCATCCGATTTTATTGTAGGGGTTGTATTAGGACAACGAAAAGATGGGGATCCCATATGCTATTCATTACGCAAGCAAAGTTTTAGACCCTGCTCAGAAAAAAGTACACTGTGACCGAAAAGGAAATGCTTGCTATGGTTTTTGCCTTGGAAAAATTTCGATCTATACTTCTAGGATCGAAGGAGATAGTTTACACAGACCATTCAGCCATTCGATACTTAATGGCCAAAACGGATGCAAAAGCACAACTAGTGAGGTGGATACTATTGCTTCAGGAATTTGATTTGGAGATTAAAAGACAAACCTGACGTTAAGAATGTCGTGGCTGATCATTTGTCATTGGATCGAGCATAACAGAATCACGAAAACTGAATCCATCCGTGAAACCTTCCCAGACGAGTCAATTTCTACTATTAACTCACTCCCATGGTATGCATACACGGTTAATTATCTTGTCACCAAGGAAGTTCCTCGGGGTTGGCCTATGAATAAAATCGATCGACTCATATCTGAAGCAAGACACTACATTGGGAGGATCAGTTCCTTTTCTTTGAAGGACCGGATTGCATATGGAGAAGATGTATTCCTCAAGAGGAATACCAAGTATCCTCAATCTATGCCACACCTTGGAGGCAGGAGGACATCACTCTGGGAAGAGGACCGCTGAGAAGATATTGCAATGTGGATTTTACTGGCCGAACTTGTTTAAAGATGCTTACAATTTTGTCAGGTCGTGCCCCGTCTGTCAGAGAATGGGAGGGACCATTGGTTCCAAAGATGCCATGCCTATGCAACCAGTGATCATCTGTGATGTATTCGATGCATGGGGCATTGATTTTATGGGGCCATTCCCTAATAGTCAAGGATTTGAATATGTTCTTCTCGCGGTAGATTATTTATCTAGATGGGTGGAGGCTATCCCTACTCGAGCAGTAGATAGCAAAACTATTTGCAAGTTTTTGAAAGATAACATTATTTCGAGGTTTGGAATTCCAAAATTTTTAATATCTGATGGGGGAAGCCATTTTGTCAACCGGGAGGTGAAGAAGTTGACTAAGGAATACGGCATCGAGCACCATGTCGCTACTCCTTACCATCCACAATCCAATGGCATGGCCGAGGTGTCAAACCGGGAGTTAAAGGAATTTTACAGAAGCTCGTCCGCCCTGACAGAAAGAACTGGTCCCAACTACTAGACCATGTTCTATGGGCCTACCGGACGGCTTATACGACCCCATTGGGCACCTCCCCATTTAGAATGGTATATGGAAAGCCATGAATTTGCCCGCAGAACTCGTACATAAATCAGAATGGGCAATCAAAAAGATTAATTGGAGCTGTCACCAAGGAAAGAAGAGCCGAGAGATGGATTTGAATGAACTATCTGAAATCCGAAATCATGCTTATGAAAACAACACCATTTACAAGGACAAGGTAAAGAGATGGCATGACAAGAACATTCGAACCAAGATCTTTGTCCCATGGCAGAAAGTTTGGCTATTTATGAAAGTTTCCAAGGGAAATTGAAATCAAAATGGACAGGACCCTTCATTGTAAGAGAGGTACACAATAATGGTAGTGTAGAGATCTCTGAGACCGCAAATACCACGCAAACATCTATAGTCAACGGTCAACTAGTTAAACATTTCATCGAAACCCAACGAGCAATTACTACAAGTTGAACAGATCTCCTTCACTCAGGGCATAGATTTTGACGAAAATTTGATCTGCCCAGATAAACCACCTCTCTGGAACCTACTCTCTTCTGTATATCCATCTACCCACTATCGGTCCCCCGATACTTAGGGGACCGATTTCATTATGTATATTTCACTTCTTCGCTTTCTATTTTTGGCCCATCTATACTTAGTACGAGCTATGTCTACATCTCACTTTGTGCCACGGGGACATAGCACAAGCTAAGTATAGGGGGTGTGTTTGTATATATTTTACCTACTTTATCCGTAGCTCGTACTTTAAACATTTTTGTCAAACATCAGGGATGGGTACAAGTAGTGTTTATTATGTGTATAATACCTTTTTCAAAAAAAAAGAAAAGAAAAAAATAAAAAACATCACTCATGGTCTTGCATTCCATCAAGCATTTCATACATTCCTGGGTTGTTATATTCCTGACACATTCACCATCTCTCAAGGCTTGAGGATTTTGAGGACACTTGATTTCTGAGATCTTGAGATTCTGAGTTAGCCAGCCTTAGTCATTAGGGTTTTTGAACTTAATTATCCACACTTCCCTAGTTTGAAATATTTGAGCGCTATATTTCACTCTTCATCTCTACCTTCAAAAAGAATATGATCAGCACAATCACTTTCACAACTGCATGATTGATGAGATGGGTTGAGATATCACTTAAGGAACCAAGATTGGAGATTTGAGTTTAGATCCGATCTAATGATGCTCGAGGATGGGATAAAGTTAATGAAGGCTTCAGAAAACCTGAGTGTCAGCAAAATCCTAGCCAGTATGTGAACAAGTTCATATGCTATCTTTTTGATATTGACCTAAGTGCCAGGTTGTGACGAAACTTAATGAAAATTGTTGATCAATGTGTGCCAGCTTTTGGTAAAAGTAGTGAGCTAGCCAACAAAAGAATGAAGTGTCAAAGAAAAGCTCTGTTATTCAAGTCAAATCATAAATGAGCTTCCACCAATGGTGAGCGCTCCCAAATATTTTCAAAGTGTCCACTTGGACCAAGCACTAATTAGGACCAAGGAGTCGGGCTGACACCAAAAAAGGGCTCTGCATCGTAAATGCTATAAGTATGGGTGTCGAAGGTATCTTATATACTCAAAAGAGACACACCCTAGTGTACTCCCAGAAAAATAAGTGCAAACGACTCCAACTCTCTTGGCGGATACATTGGTCAACAATCTAAAAATATACTTGTGTTGAGTAATAAGGCACTCGAGAGGTACCTTGTTCCATTGTAATGGGAGAGAAAAATCAGACACAATCCTATGCCCTCCATCATCTGGCCGTCCATCTACACTTTCAAGTCTGACAAACTAATGAGACGGTTGACTATAGAAAGAATAGACTTATTCCCTAGTGTTGAGGATTAGGTCTAGAGGAGAGTCTCTTGGATTAGAACTTTGGGTGATGTCTAGACTTGACTCTCATGAATGCAGTACATTAAAAACCATACCCTTATATTATATGTACAAACAGAGAGTCTGAAAATTAGAGAAGTTGGATTCCTTTTGATTAAAGCATGGTTGAGCCATGAATTTTAGGATCACTCAAATTAAGGGTCTTCTACGAATAAAGCCTTGAAAATTCACATGCACAGTTAGGGATGTATTCAACTAAGTCATTCATTCGTGCTCGGGGACGAGCATGGTTTAAATATAGGGGTATGATGAATCACATATTCATCATGCTAAAATTGGTCATTTAGGCTTTATTCCCCAACATTCATATGCATTTAATCAGTAACAAAGCATCATTAGCCTTCAACATGTGTAAATAACATTTGCATTCCATCATGCATAATTGCATTAAAAGTCCCAAGTGTAAACTAATCTAAAAAGCTGCTAACTTCTCACATTTGTAAATAATTCATCCTAACTCCGATTGACCCGAAACCACCTCTATTGTGTAGATATTACTAACTTCATTAAATAAAAAATACAAAAAAATTACTAACTCAAATAAGTGTGAAATAATCCCAAAAGTCTGATCTCACATCTGACAGACTAAAATGAGCATATCTCCCATATACAGTGTCCGATTTTGGTCTACTCACTTTTAAATTACTCCATTTTCAAATACCTTCAAAACAAGACTAATTTGTAAATTCGAAGCTCATATGTGAAAGTTGGGTTTTGGGCTCTTTTGCGCATTTTAACTTTTTTGCTATTTTTGACCTGAGTTTTGATGTACATAATAACCCTATTAATTTATTTTTTCTTCATTATTATTCTTTGATGAAAGTTTTATTAAGCGACACAAAAATCCAAATCCATATCGAAACTGAAATCAAAGAATAAACTGACCGAGTCGAAGGGTCCGTTGTAAGTCTGTACAAAAGTTGAGTGTTTCTTACTTCTATTTTATTTTCCTATTTCTTATTTATTAAAAATACGATATATATATTAGTGTGTAAATATTTTTCTTGTATTTTATCATAATTTTTCTAGATTTTTATCCTCTCTAAAAACACCAAAAAAATTACAAACCCCCAAAATCCGATTTTCTATACACATAGAGAACCACCAAAAATACCACTTCACACAGATGACCTCTTTTGCTCATGGGTCTTTCATGAAAGTTATAGATCTCGTCGAGACAAACAACTTTCATGAAGGAAAATTTTCGATCCGAGGTATTCTTCTATCTCTTTTTCCCTCTTCAAAATTCGAAATTTTTTGGTGCCACGTGGCAGCTCCAGGGCGTGCCACGTGGCACCCCATGTTCTCTCATAGTCGATCCCCCCAGGTCACATGCTAGTACGTGACCCACCTTCTCCTTCCTCCAGTCGTTTCCAAACCTCCGCCCACCCCCCGCCATTTCTCCTCCTCCAATAGTTTCTCTCTCATGAGGCCATTACGCCTCTGCCATGCACGGCCATGGCCGTAACCCCCGCCACCATCCTCCTATAAAATCCCCTCCTCGCCGACCGCAAAGGACCATCCTCCCTTCTGCCCCATTCAGTTGATGACAGCAGCTGGAGAGTATCATCATCGGTGAGATCCAAGGGTTACCTACCCTTACTGCAGCTCTCTCATCAGCTGCTTGTGCTCCAGTCGCTAGCTGTTGAGCGACGACAGGTTGAGGTAGTTCTTCATCCTTCTCCTGTTCATCTTCCTCCTTACTCCAGATCCTCGACCCCCCATTTTCATCCCCTGGTTCACGCGTCGCCGAAAGCCATTGTGACTCTTGCAAAGAGTCAAGCCTACAGTCTGTTGCCGACTTCCACCTTCATCAACATCTCTACGTGCGAGCCTCACAGTTGCTCGACCACCTTCGCCTCCATTTTTGGCTAACCCACTGCAGGTACACCGTCGCCTCCTCCTGCGCCCTTGCCACCGGCTTGAGCTCCGCCCGTCGAGCTCCGCCGCCCCGCGCGACCTCCGCCTCACCACCGCGTCGCGTGGCCTACACCTTGCTATAGCAGCATGCTCCTCCACCTTCGCCTATCGTCGCCTCACATACGGCCTCCACCTGCGTGAGTCTCGTCGCTGGAAGCCATCGCTCCACCTCTAGTCATGTGTCGACGGAGGTGGGCGAATGGCCTGACGCATCGCACCGCTCCAGCCTGCTTGGCCGTGTGTCGGCCGAGCCCTCGCCGCCGCGCTCCGTTGTGCGACTCCACCAAGGCCTCCGCCCTTCGCTACTGCCCGGCCTCGTCTGACTGACTCCACAACCGTTGGATCACCTTTGATCCAACAGTCCAACAGGGCGCCACGTCACCTCCCAAGCCTCCCTCCATATCTCGAGGCTCGGCTGAACCGAGCCGCCCTCCCGCTACCTCGTCAAGGCTCGGATACCCGAGCCTCAGCTCTGACTCTGAATCGTAGGCTCGCCACCCGAGTCTGCGCCTCGGCCCCTGAACCACAAGATCGGATTCCCGGACTCCACCCCGGGCGCCCGAACCTCCGCCTCGTTCCCGGGCCTCTAGGTGCACGTGCAACGCACGTGCGCTGTGGGCAAATTGCACCGACACTCCTACAAGTTCCTGAATTTAAAAATATATCCCCGCCAGGGGTAACTTGCAGGGGGCCCCTCCTGCTTTGTGAAATTACAGATAAGCCCCTCCAGGGACCTTTTTTAAAGAAAAAACTTTATTTACCTTTTGATCCCTGCAATTTCATTTTAGCATATCTTTTTCATACGAACTCCGTTTTGAGCATATAATATGTCATTTTGAATCTATTTCCATGCTCTATCATTTAGCATAATTTGTTGACAGATCTGAGGTTGTTTATGAGAATTGTTATTTGAGAATCTCATTTGACATGCAGGCTAAATTTTGACATATTAGTGCTTGAGAATTTAGTGATATTTTTTGCAGGAATTTGGATGGGGATTTTAATCTAATTAAGCCTTAGTTGATTATTCTCAATAGATTAAGTTTCTCTGGGGATTAATTTAGATCAACTCCTCTAAGATTAGTGTCAACTATTCGAGGATTTGAATTAGAGGCATTTGGAGACCGGATATCTTGCTTCAAATTATTTTGAGCAAAAAATTATTAACCTGAAGCATTGAGTCAGATTCATTTTGATTTGTGATTATTTTTTTGAAATTATTGATCATATTATTGGAAGATTTAATACGTTTCAAATCACAGATCCTGGGCATAATCTCCTTTGTTTATTCTCCTTGCATCACATTTGCATCTCATTGCATTGTGTATTTTCTCAACACAGAAATTAATCAGCATTAACTATTTAATTTGATTTAAGACCACGCAACTAAGAATCACCGTTCCCTGTGTTCAACCTTGGTAGACTTGCCAAGTAAAAATATTCCACAACATTCAAAGTTTGTAGTATTTTGATCGAACCAAATTTGCCTCCTATACTACGACAATTTTGCATTATTAAAGAGGCAAAATTTGACATTCATCAATCACCCAAAGGACTTGGTGATTGGGAACATCTCGAAAGGTATCCGGACAATATTACACTTAAATTTGCTGTTGTTATCAGTATTTATGCTGTAAATAAGGCTTGCAAAATTGATTCTTAGTTAATGGCAATGCAAGATGAATTTATTCAGCTTGAGAGAAAGTAGGTACGGGAGTTTGTACCCCAACCTGAAAACCACGTTGTTATTAGATTCCATAGCATTATCAAAGGATCAAGTGGGATTTTAAGAACAAATTGGACGAGTCAGGGATAGTTATCAAGAACAAGGCAATACTTATTGCATAGTGTACATTCATCAAGAAGGTATTAATTTCAATGAAACATATACACCCGTTGCAAGGATTGAGTCAATCATAATGCCATTAGCTTTTGATTGTTGTATCAAGTGGATGTTAAAATATATTTCTTAAATAGCTTCATTAAAGAAGAAGTTTATGCTAACCAACCACCCGATTTTGAAGATCCCTCGAGACCAGAACATGTTTTTAAGCTGACGGGTCCGCAAAAAGCCGCGTTAAGAATGTGTTTTTAATGCTCGTTCGTGAAAATAATTAAAGTCGTTCGTTGTAGGCGGCAATCGGAAACAGTCGAGAGATAACCACAATTTTTAATCAAATTTAATCAAGTGGTTTTTATGTTTATTTTACTTGGGCAAGTCCCAAGGTCGATCACAGGGAGGCAAAGGAACAACCTAGAGTTGTGTCTATCAAATTTTGAGTTCAGTTTTCAATGCGGTCTTTTTTTTGGAATTTTTCAATGCAATATGAGATGCAAAATGCAAGTTCGGCCTATTTTAGGGACTAAAATGTAAATTTCAATCAAACGATGTCCGAAAAATACGAAACTTGGCCACAATATAAATGACAATGAAATGAGTGCACTGTAATTTTTTTTAGAATTTTCTGATGCACTATGAATTTTTTACGAATTTGTAAATGCGAACAGAATGTTTTTCAATATTTAATTATAATAAATATTAAACCTACTTATTTTCAAGAGATAAAATTATCTAAGATCTATCACCAAGTGACGGATCTCAGAAAAATCCTAAATCTCGAAAATGTGAGGTATAATACCTATTAAAAATTAAATAGTGAATTATGCAAAATGATTTTTATAGAGCAAATTATGCATGCAAATGCAAAGATTTTTGGGCACAATGTTGATCAAAATACTCTCTACAATATGTGATTTTTGGAGAATTTTTAGACTAACGATTAATCAACAATGAATTTCTGAGCACAGATTGGGCAAAATATTTCAACTTTCACAAAACAATTATTTATTAATTAACTGTAAAGCACAAAAAATATCCGCGACATGTCAAACTGTAGAGAATTAAAAGATGAACAAAATGCTATTTTTAAATGAATAAAATGATGTAATGTAGAGGTCTATAATGGATGACAAAGAGAGGGGTACAAACGCAAACAGAATAAATAAATAAAATCAATGCAGGGGGGACCTAGTTGAAATTACCTAAACTGGGGGGGAGGTTTTTGCAACTTTTCCAGAGAGGCACGTGCAAGGCACATGCCCTCTGGAGGCGGGGTCTGAAGCGCAAATACAGAATCCTCCGGGGGGCGTCTGCAAATGACCCAGGTGATCACGTGCGTAGCACGTGACCCCCGGGTGGCGTCTGATGACGTCCTCCCCCAACGCACGTGCCCCGCACGTGCGTGGGGAGTCTCGGGCCCCGTGCCCGGCGGCGAAGGCGGCGAGGGAGGCGGAGGAAGCCTTAGCGAGAGGAGGCTTCTGGCGGAGTCGATGGCGATGGGAGTAGTGGCGGAGCGGGGCTTCGGTGGCGATGCGGTTGGCGGAGCAGCTGTGAGGCGCTCCGGTCGTGCTCCCGGCGTGGCGAGATGTCGATGTTGGTGTCGAAGACGGTCGGAGGAGAAGTTGGTGGCCTGGAGCTGATCGTCTATGTGGAGGCTACCTCGGCGGAGGGGCTGCTTTGGTGAGGCGAAGGAGTAGCCCAGGTGCGGCGGTGCTAGCGTTGATGGAGTTGCGGCCGGAGAAGATGCTATGCTGGAGTCGAAGTTGGTGGCGCGGAGGACGAAGGTGGAGTCGGTGGAGCGTCATTGGTTGTCGATGTCGCTGGCTCCACGACCGAGGTCGGAGCAAGGGCAGTATGGGCGAAGGTGTCGCCGCTGCAACGGCCGTGATGGTGGCGGTCGGATCTCGTCGAAGTCGAAGAAGCCCGGGCTGTCACCCCGGACCTCGAAGCTCCATCGGCGGATGTCGTTGCTGGGAGTAGGCGAGGGTGTTTTATAGGCGAGGGAGGTGGTTTGGCGGCTGGCGAGGTCGTCGGGTGTGCGAGGATCAAGGAGGAGTCGGTGGTTGCGACGTTGGCGGGCACGGCGGTTGCGGGGCGGAGGACTCGGGGGTCGTTGAGGACGAAGATCAGGGGCCGTTCGATCGGCCGCTGATCGAACGGCCTCTAGGATGCCACGTGGTGTTGATGGGAGGAAGTGCGGGGCACGTGCGACGCACGTGCGTCCGCTTTAATTATTATTTTTTTTATAAAAACGAGTATATAAAAGGCCCAAAAAACGCTGACACGTGGCGACCTCTGGGGCTGCCACGTGTCTGCACCAGAAAATCCGAAAATAAAATACTTTGTAAAATCAATAAAAAAATAGGAAACGACCTCGGATCGAAAAAGTTCCTTCACGAAAAATGCTCGTCTCGACGAGATCTACAACTTTCATGAAGACATCAAAGCCAAATTCGGTCAAATGTAAAAAGTGAATTTTTGAGGTATCCCATGTACATAGAATACCTTGATTTTTGGGTTTTCTAATTTTTTGTCATTTTAAAACAAGATAAAAAAATGAGAAAAATATGGAAAACTCAAAGATGAATAAAAGGCACCTAATTCTATATTTTTTTATTTTTATTAATTAATAAAATATATACATAAAATAAAGGTCAGAAAGCCGTGAAAATATACAATGTACGAAAGAGGCCCAAAACCCAACTTTCACATACGAGCACCGATTCACTTGAACTTGGTCTTGTTTTGAAGGTAATTGAATGTGCATTAGTTCAAAAGTGAGTAGGATCAAATCAGACACTGGATGGGGAAGATATGTGGCTTTTAGTCCGAAAATCCTGAAACTAGGGTTTGGGTTTTTGGTCCACTTATTTGAGTTAGTGATTTTTTTGAATTTTTCATTTATTCTTGTTAGTGATATGTACACAGTGGAGATGGGTTTGTGGCATTCGGAGTTAGCATGGAGGAGTTAAAAATAGGGGAAGTTAGGCTATTTATAGGTCATTTTTGGCTTGGATTTTTGGCTTCTTATTTGATGCATAATTTAATGCTAAAATGCAATTCTTATGAAATCATGCACAAATGCTAATTATGCGAAATAGATGCAGATATGCTGTTGATTTTTAGGGAATTGAGCTTAATAAATGAGATTTAGAGTGATGAATCCGAGATTCATCATCCCCCTATACTTAAACCATGCTCGTCCCTGAGCATCAAAAAGACATGCCATGAAGTGAAATGAGACTGGGTTCCATACCAAGACCATGAGCTGAAGGTGAGAATGAAACTAAACTCGACCTTTGGATTAGTAGTGTGGCGGAACTTCTGTGAGACTTAGAATTTAAAAATCAACCGCCCTCAAGTTCTACACATCATTGTTACAGTTTCGTCTCAGAAGTCATCTTAGATCAATCCTCTTCCCAAAGTATACCCTAAGAACATTGAATAACCGACTCGTGCGTGTGAAGGGTTTTAGCTCTTCCCATCCAGAATGCCGGACTACCATGCTCCTCTCCTCTCCAGTAACTCGTCCTCGGGGAGTCAGGTATTTCCTTCTAAGGTCTGTCGTGCTGTGTTCACAATCGAAATGGGGGAGAAGCTAGAAGAAAGAGAAAAGAACTGGAGGGGGTGGCCAGTGTAGTCACCTCTCCTTGTGAAGATGGCCAGTGTAGCCAAGTCTCCACCAAGATCTGCAGGTTTCTTGAAGCTTGGACCTTTTTGGTCGAATTTTTATTTGGTAGAATGCTTCTTTGTATTTGGAATTTTTGGTGGTTCTGCTTGGATCTTGTTTTGCCCCTACGGATATAGCATCTTTTTATTCCGTACATTTTTTGGGGTCTTAGAAAAATTGTGCCCAGCCGTCCATCCCTTTTCCGAAGCTTTATTTCAACCCGTACTCCGGTCTTTAGATTTCCACGCTACCAGAAAAGAAACTCACATAGTCTTCCAACATCCCGTCTGGGTTGAGCTAAGTGCATAGTGTGAGAGTGCAAATTAATTCCCTATTCCAGAGTTGTACCCAGAATGAAGAGATCAGGTTAGACACTAAGAGTCAAACGCTGCACATTGTCATATGGAACTTAAAGAATTAAGTCAAAAGACCTGAAGCTCTTAAAATCCTATTTCTCTGTGAAGTTCCTCTGAAAATTAGGTGGATTAAGGGCAAGTTCAGACCACTCTCGGTTTCGGCTCACAACTTGGTTCAGAACCCAATGACTTTTCACAAATGCAAATGCATGTGATGTTGGATGAAGTAAGTGTGTGAAATGCAGATTTTTTTTTGCGTGTGTGTGTGCAAAGATGAAATAAGAAGCCATTTTTTTTCAAAAATTTTGGGCAAGTCAGTGTTAGTAGAAAAACTCTTTTTTTTTGAAGTTAGTACCCACCCCGTAAATACATATAGACTTACGCGAAAGTACGAGATATGGGTAAAATATATACAAAGTATATATACAGACCCCCCTATACTTAGCGAGTGCTGTGTCCTCAGAGCACAAAAAAGCGTAATGAAGACATAGCTCGTGTTAAGCGTAAGAGAGTGGAAAATTTATATACAATGGGTTAGGAAGTAGAGCGGAAAAGAGTGAATGAGGAGAGTATTTACAGGTGGATGTCGGTTCCCCCTATACTTAGGCTCTGGATAGACTAAGTATGGAAGAAGGGTGGAAATGGAGCGGTCGGGAGGATGAGAAGGATGGTATAAACAGATGGCATCGGTCCCCCCTATACTTAGGCCTTGGCCTAAGTAGAGGAAGAAGCTGTACAAGGAGACCGATGTGGTCGGGAGGGAGGGTGGGTAGCCGAATGATTAAGGCGGTTTTCGGCTGATCTTCTTGTGAGCCTACGGTGGGAGATGATGAGGTGAAGATGGAGCATATGATTCCCAACTACAATCAGTGTCATCCTCAGAAAAATCATGATGGATAATAGATGAAGTGTTTGAGTAGGATGAAAGATATCCATCATCAGAGTTATCCTCAGAGGAGTAGTATTTGAAAGTGGACATACTCCAAGTCTGCATATCTCTTTGTTTCTTTAATTGTTTCCTCAAAATTCGTTCCTTCTTGGGATCAATCAATTTGTCCTCAGATGATAGCTCAGAAGCACCGGTCTCAGTCAGCTCATACGAAAGAATTCCAGTATACTTGAAGAGGGCAGGAGCATCAGCTTTGGATGAGTAGTAGTTAGGAACGGGAGTTGTTCAACGAGGATTGAATTTTGGATCCTTACGAAGATATGGCTTTAGGGCTGCCGAACAGACTTCACTCATGTAGACTACCTTTTCCGGACCTGATGAGGGACCATCAGACGATACCTCTTCCGGAAGGTCAAACGTGACTCTCTTTTTATTTCGCCGTGAAGGTGTCGGTTCACTTGAGTATCCAGATGAATAGCCATTGAAATTCTCCTTGGTTGGTGCTTGGTCTGTGTGATTGTTCTTAGTCTCCCGAATGTTTGAGCACTCTCGATTTGGGATGATTTGGTCAAGATATTCAGAGAATGTTGCTCCAGGGTGTGACCATGCATAAGTCTCAGGATCGTAGTAGAAAGATTTATCTATTTTGAAATTCGCGGGAATTGAAATACTGGGGAGAGTCTCTGCATGTTCTTTCTCAATTGATTCGATGTTGGCGCATTCCTGTGTCGAGTTGATGTAATCCACGTAGTCAGAGTAGGTCGACCCAGGGTGTGCCCATGCATAAGTCTCCGGATCATATGATTCATATACATGATTCTCCCTGGTGAGAGCGGCTGGGAATGGAGCATGGGGGAGATTTTCTAAACCAATAGTCTCATCAACAACCGCTATCTCAGGTGTGCTCGCGGGGTAGGGCTCTTCTACCGTTTCATGGTTACGGTTGTCGGGGACTTCGTGGGTTGCCTCAGGAGATCGTGGTTCCTCAAAGACATGGTCAGATCTAAGTGCTTCCAATGCTGTGAAATTGATTTCCCGAGTCTCACAATCAATACTCGTCTTGGCCAATGCCAAGAATGGCTTTCCGAGAATGATTGGAGACTGGGTGAATTCTCCTTGATGCTCAATATCAATGATTGTGAATTCTACTTTGAGCGAAGCACCTTGGAATTTCATGATGACAGAAATGGTTCCTCTCGGCCGTTTTATCGATCGGTCCGCTAATTGCACAATCTCTCGTATCTTTCGAATCGGTCCGAGATTGAGTTCATGAAATACATAGGTCGGGAGGATATTAATTGGTGAATCGTCATCAATCCGAGCATGGGTGAAATTTATGTCTTTGAGTACACATTCAAATCTGGGCAACCGCTTCACTATGCGGCTCTTGGTTTTTCTCCTCAACACCAAGGAGGAGGCCATTGACAAGATATGTCTCTTGGTCTTTGTTCTAATCCTGCCCGATTTCTTCATTGTTAATTTGTCTATCACAAATCCTTTAAGATCGGGAAAGTGTTCAATGGCCTGTAGAAAGGGAAGTTCAAAAATCAATTTCTTTCCTATTGCTTCCCGTACGGTTGGATCCAAATTCCTCAGATCGTCTTCAGTCTCAATTTTTATGAAATTTTCTAAATTTTCAATTTTTTTGTGGTTTTCAAATATTTCCATTTTTTTGGTATTTTCTGGGTGGTGTGGGGGTGTGGGGTGTTCTTCAGATGAAAAGGGGCTCTGTTGTTCTGGGTGATAGTTCGGGGCATAGTCATTTCTAAGGGAGTAAGATGTAGAGGTCAAATTCTCAGAATAATCCCTAGGTCCCTGAATATCCTCAAGATTTTCAATTTCAGATCCAATCATTTCCTCTTCTATTTTTATAACCGAGCTACCAGAGATTAATCGATCGGTAAGTTCTTGAAACTTATCTCCATCAAATCAAATTTCTTATTCATCCTCAAAATATTCTCCAAAATCTCTTCTTGGGCATGTATGGGAGCAGTTGGAGTATGTTTTTGTAATTCAATGTCCTCTTCCATTTTTCTATATGTACTAGGAGAGGGATCTCTGGAAATATCCGATGTACGATCATCATTTTCTGAAAGTATCTCCTCAATAATCATGGAAGGTGGCTGCTCATATGGTCTAGGTAAGTGGAGTTGGTCCAAGAGGAGTTGTGATCTTATGTGGTCGGCCCAATCCTCTGTATGAGTGAAGAGGGGGTTATTATGTTCAATCCAAGGTAATGATTTTTCTTTGGTGTTCGAGATTGATGGAAGAGGTGAAGAAGTGTTCAATTCGATCATGTGGTTATCTTCTCCCATGAATGATGGATTGACATTTACCGAATATGAGGGATGAATTGTATGATCAATGTAAAGAGGATTAAATGAAGAAGTAGAGCCCTCAATCATTTGTTGGTTTGTCTGCTCTGAATACAAAGGGTTGTCATTCATGAAACAGGTCAGATTAGCAGAAGGAGATGGATTTCTTGGTGGTTGAGGGGGAGGTGTTTTGGGTCTAACCGATACGAATTCATTTTCATAGTATAGCTCTGATGGATTTTCGGATAAACGTTCGGCTATTTTTGAAAGAGCTGAAAGGAATGAGGGGTTGGGTCTGTAAGAGTTATTGGACAAGAATTCCATGGTGAATTTTAAATCAAGAAAGGAGAGAGATGATCACACGGGATGAGAGTTTTTATCAAATGTGCGGCTTTTGATCTTAGGTCTCGGTTTACGCACACCAATGCAAAAACAAATCAAACCCCAGATTCACCAACTCACACAATGAAGCCGTAAGAGTTCGGCTATTATCTTTTCGATTTTAGTTGGTGATAAATCAATCTTGGCAGGAATTTAGCGAGCTGAGATTTAGGATTTGGGCTCTCGCCTTAAGTGTCATCTCTCGCTCACTAAGAAAAATAAAAACATACAAGGTCGGGGTTGCTCTCCCGCAGAAATTCTTGATTTTATGGATTATTTTGATCAGCTATATTTAGCAGTCCCAATTTTTAATAAGGTGATCACTGAAAAATTAGATAAGCACAAACACACGTCTATCGTCTAGTCCCAATTTCCTTTAGATTTATGTGATAAAACAAGGGGGAGAAAGTCGGGAAAAGCCGATGCACGCGGAAAACTATGATGAATGCTCAGTTAGAAGACTTACAGTGCCTCTTCGCAATCTTCATGTGGGATGCTAGACAGAATTTAAAAATTATTCTATATGCGTGCAAGCCGATGAAAACCGCACCTAAACAGAAAGTTCTATTAGCGGGAAGAATTGAGTTAAATTTGGCTAAGTTGAACGATCTATGTGCGTCTTGATTAAAGTGAAGTGTGGCTTAAGATCCTACGAGCACAATCGAAAATAAAAATGCTCTAAGAGCCGTATATGCAGGTCTATCCTAATCGCCACTCAAGTCGGGCCCCACCCTCACCGGAGAATGAAACAGGCCACGACACACCACAGAAAAAAGTTTAAGGTCTTTTTTACACACGCGAGAGTCCAAACGGACACCGCTGTAAATGAGCAAGTAAATAAAATTGCGAAAATTGAAAACCTAGACTCTACTCTCTCTCACGACTCGACTCGATCTTAAATTAATTTGCGGCTTTCTCGGATGTCGGTGAAGATGCGTCGGTTTCTTCAAAACCGCTCCACGTACGCCGGGTACCTCGCAAGAAAAATAAGAGAGAGAATGTAAGAGAGTGACTCAGAAAATAATCAAAAATAAAATAAATGGAATAAATGCTGAAAAATAAATACAAGAAATAAAATGGGATTTACAGTGAAAGATTCGGGGGTCAGACTACCCGAATTCGAAAAACCGAACGAAAAATTTTCAAAACAAAAAACTAAGCCGTTTGCCTCCCCGGCAACGGCGCCATCTGACGGGTCCGCAAAAAGCTGCGTTAAGAATGTGTTTTTAATGCTTGTTCGTGAAAATAATTAAAGTCGTTCGTTGTAGGCGGCAATCGGAAACAGTCAAAAGATAGCCACAATTTTTAATCAAATTTAATCAAGTGGTTTTTATGTTTATTTTACTTGGGCAAGTCCCAAGGTCGATCACAGGGAGGCAAAGGAACAACCTAGAGTTGTGTCTATGAAATTTTGAGTTCAGTTTTCAATGCGGTCTTTTTTTTGGAATTTTTCAATGCAATATGAGATGCAAAATGCAAGTTCGGCCTATTTTAGGGACTAAAATGTAAATTTCAATCAAACGATGTCCGAAAAATACGAAACTTGGCCACAATATAAATGACGATGAAATGAGTGCACTGTAAATTTTTTTAGAATTTTCTGATGCACTATGAATTTTTTACGAATTTTTAAATGCGAACAGAATGTTTTTCAATATTTAATTATAGTAAATATTAAACCTACTTATTTTCAAGAGATAAAATTATCTAAGATCTATCACCAAGTGATGGATCTCAGAAAAATCCTAAATCTCGAAAATGTGAGGTATAATACCTATTAAAAATTAAATAGTGAATAATGCAAAATGATTTTTACAGAGCTAAGTATGCATGCAAATGCAAAGATTTTTGGGCACAATGTTGATCAAAATACTCTCTACAATATGTGATTTTTGGAGAATTTTTAGACTAACGATTAATCAACAATGAATTTCTGAGCACAGATTGGGCAAAATATTTTAACTTTCACAAAACAATTATTTATTAATTAACCGTAAAGCACAAAAAATATCCGCGACATGTCAAACTATAGAGAATTAAAAGATGAACAAAATGCTATTTTTAAATGAATAAAATGATGTAATGAAGAGGTCTATAATGGATGACAAAGACAGGGGTACAGACGCAAACAGAATAAATAAATAAAATCAATGCAGGGGGGACCTAGTTGAAATTACCTAAACTGGGGGGGAGGTTTCTGCAACTTTTCCAGAGAGGCACGTGCAAGGCACGTGCCCTCTGGAGGCGGGGTCTGAAGCGCAAATACAGAATCCTCCGGGGGGGCGTCTGCAAATGACCCAGGTGATCACGTGCGTAGCACGTGACCCCCGGGTGGCGTCTGATGACGTCCTCCCCCAACGCACGTGCCCCGCACGTGCGTGGGGAGTCTCGGGCCCCGTGCCCGGCGGCGAAGGCGGCGAGGGAGGCGGAGGAAGCCTTAGCGAGAGGAGGCTTCTGGCGGAGTCGATGGCGATGGGAATAGCGGCGGAGCGGGGCTCCGGTGGCGATGCGGTTGGCGGAGCAGCTGTGGAGGCGCTCCGGTCGTGCTCCCGGCGTGGCGAGATGTCGATGTTGGTGTCGAAGACGGTCGGAGGAGAAGTTGGTGGCCTGGAGCTGATCGTCTATGTAGAGGCTACCTCGGCGAAGGGGCTGCTTTGGTGAGGCGGAGGAGCAGCCCAGGTGCGGCGGTGCTAGCGTTGTTGGAGTTGCGGCCGGAGAAAATGCTATGCTGGAGTCGAAGTTGGTGGCGCGGAGGACGAAGGTGGAGTCGGTGGAGCGTCGTTGGTTGTCGATGTCGCTGGCTCCACGACCGAGGTCGGAGCAAGGGCAGTATGGGCGAAGGTGTCGCCACTGCAACGGCCGTGATGGCGGCGGCCGAATCTCGTCGAAGTCGAAGAAGCCTGGGCTGTCACCCCGGACCTCGAAGCTCCATCGGCGGATGTCGTTGCTGGGAGTAGGCGAGGGTGTTTTATAGGCGAGGGAGGCGGTTTGGCGGCTGGTGAGGTCGTCGGGTGTGCGAGGATCAAGGAGGAGTCGGTGGTTGCGACGTTGGCGGGCACGGCGGTTGCGGGGCGGAGGACTCGGGGGTCGTTGATGACGAAGATCAGGGGCCGTTCGATCGGCCGCTGATCGAACGGCCTCTAGGATGCCACGTGGTGTTGATGGGAGGAAGTGCGGGGCACGTGCGGAGCACGTGCCTGGGAGGCACGTGCGACGCACGTGCGTCCGCTTTAATTATTATTTTTTTTATAAAAACGAGTATATAAAAGGCCCAAAAAACGCTGACACGTGGCGACCTCTGGGGCTGCCACGTGTCTGCACCAGAAAATCCGAAAATAAAATACTTTGTAAAATCAATAAAAAAATAGGAAACGACCTCGGATCGAAAAAGTTCCTTCACGAAAAATGCTCGTCTCGACGAGATCTACAACTTTCATGAAGACATCAAAGCCAAATTCGGTCAAATGTATAAAGTGAATTTTTGGGGTATCCCATGTACATAGAATACCTTGATTTTTGGGGTTTTTAATTTTTTTGTCATTTTTAAAACAAGATAAAAAAACGAGAAAAATATGGAAAACTCAAAGATGAATAAAAGGCACCTAATTCTATATTTTTTATTTTTATTAATTAATAAAATATATACATAAAATAAAGGTCAGAAAGCCGCGAAAATATACAATGTACGAAAGAGGCCCAAAACCCAACTTTCACATACGAGCACCGATTCACTTGAACTTGGTCTTGTTTTGAAGGTAATTGAATGTGCATTAGTTCAAAAGTGAGTAGGATCAAATCGGACACTGGGTGGGGAAGATATGTGGCTTTTAGTCCGAAAATCCTGAAACTAGGGTTTGGGTTTTTGGTCCACTTATTTGAGTTAGTGATTTTTTTGAATTTTTCACTTATTCTTGTTAGTGATATGTACACAGTGGAGATGGGTTTGTGGCATTCGGAGTTAGCATGGAGGAGTTAAAAATAGGGGAAGTTAGGCTATTTATAGGTCATTTTTGGCTTGGATTTTTGGCTTCTTATTTGATGCATAATTTAATGCTAAAATGCAATTCTTATGAAATCATGCACAAATGCTAATTATGCGAAATAGATGCAGATATGCTGTTGATTTTTAGGGAATTGAGCTTAATAAATGAGATTTAGAGTGATGAATCTGAGATTCATCATAAGCCTAGGAAAACCATTTACATACTTAAACAAGCTCCTCGAGCATGGTACGATCGACTTAGAAGCTTTCTACTCACCTCGAGATTCATGGTAGGTACAGTATATTGCACTTTATTTGTGAAATTTGTCTTGTTTGATTTACTGGTTGTACAAATTTATGTTGATATTGTATTTAGATCTACTAATGTAATGTACCTAAATTTTTACACGAAACACATTTTTTGAATATTTTATATTTTAATGTGACATGTAGAAAATCAACAAGTTTTAAGATTTTATGGTTATTTTATGAGTTAGATGCAGTAAAATGAAAAGATTTTTTGCAGGGATATTAGATAAATAAAATATACCTACTATGAAATTTTCATAATTATTTAATTCAAAAAGAAATTATTGTGAATTTTTTACTAAACATACCATAGTATATGAAATGAAGAAAAATATAAAAATATAATATTTTTTAATCCAAATTTATTACAAGTAATTAATAATGACACATTGTATCCAAAAAAGGCATGGTCGGTCCTTCAAAGGTCTAAACTAATTACCAACCCATCTACCTTCAAAGCTAAATGGAATGAGGTCGTTTCTAGGGCACATTGATTTCTATTAATGTTTCATTATGGAATTTGCTAGGATTCCTTGCGCCTCATACGATTGTTGGAAAAGGATAACAAATTTGTTATGACCAAAGATAAATTGCATCTATTTGAGATTCTAGAGGTCACTAAGCTGATTTTGCAATCCTCTGATTGGTCCCTTGAGTCTGAGATCATGTGTGATGTGTTTGATTACTTAGATGATGAGTTTTAAGAGAGCAGAAGCATGGCAAGTCATATGCCATGACCTATACCAGTAAAACATTGGATGATGTCCAATGTAACTGCATTGTAGATAAGATTGCTGACTATATTATTCTCTTTAGAGAAATCATGCACGTATTTGTTGTCATCCCATGTTGTGATGTTATCTAATCATATAAACCTAAAGCAGGGGCAGAGCTAGGATTTGTTCATAGGTGATGCCAGGGGCGGAGTTACGATTTGTTCATAGGTAGGGCCAACATTGAAAAAAACTAAATACCTGTATTGATGTATAGATAATTCAAAATGCTATTATTGAGTTCTTAGAAAAAAATGATGAATAAATGTCTAAAGAAAACATACATAATTTATTGAAACTTTGCTCAACAATTTTTTATTACATAGAAATCATCAATAATATCTTCTTTGACTTCCCTACTATCTCCTTCTCATATAACATAAAGTTAATCATTCAAATTCCACTAAAATTTAAATAATCAAATAGAAAATAGGATATTTTAATTTATTTCTAAGAAGATGAACAGCTCGAAATGTCAAAACACCATACCCTTGCAGTTTGTGCGAATTGAGTAGCAGGGTACCACAAGATTCACAAAAGTCGGCCTTGAAAGACTCGTCAATCCGAATTCCACGCTAATTAAAAGAAATCTGATTTTGGACACTGTGAAAAGAGCAGTCCAAGTGGGATTTCCTTGTACTCTCAAGGAGAGTAAGCAAGAGGAGATGGATGAACTCTTGACATGGGATAATAAGATTGTGAGAAAATATGAGGAGAAAGGGAATTGGAACTGGTAGGTAAGGTTCCTATGTTGGAAAAGAAATTCAAAGAAAAAAGAACTGCAATGCATGGCCTTGACAAAGAGGAAATAGATTAAAAAAGAAATTTAAAATTGAGGAAGAAGGGTCATAACATCATATTTGATGGAAAGGAAAAGACAAATTTTTGAATAGTTATTGAGTGTGGGACCACATGTATATTTTTATTTTTAGAGGAGGACCACATGGTCTTTTGTTTGGGGAGGAGAGGCCATGGCCCCTACCCGCCCCGCCACTGCAAGCAGGTCTCCTCCTCCTCCTAATCAATCGAATAAAAGATGTGATAAATCAAAAAGGTTTTTTGATCCATAAAGATTTCAAGAGGTGATCGCTCAAAAAAAAGTAGCTTTGATAGATCAAATGGGTAACGTGAACAATAGATGGAGGTCATTGTAGGAGATAGGGAATAAGGTTGGACCAACCCATCACATTGGGTGATCAATTAGAAGGTAATCGTTAAAATTAAATCAAAGGCTGAAAGTGGTCAATCACAACCATGAGTTGATCGATCAAAAGACTAAAAAACAGTTTGTAGCCAAAGTCGCAAGTTGATTAAGAACATAAAGAGTTAATCTATTTAACAATTTCCTTTAAATAAAAAAAAGATGGAAAATGGTAGATCAAATTAAACAGTGATCGATCAACTTGATTTGTGCTAATTTTAGGAATAGAAGTGAGATGATCCTAGCATTTGTATTATACATGTGCATGATAAACAAGGCACCACAATGTTTATTACAAAATAAAAAGTAAAAGCCATCCATTTGCTTTGAAGAATCTTCTAAGTCTTTAAGGTCATGTTCGTTTGGAGAATATGCATTGGAATAAATGGTCAATTCTCTATCCGACGAGGTACCCAAGAGTACGACCATTTCCATCCACATCTTATTATTTCACTTTATTCCACCCGTGTTTCTATCTTTATTCCACCTTACCTTCTCTTATTCCATCTTATTCTCTTTATTTCTGTCTTTCCTGTCGAACAAAGAATAAATTAGTATTCTCCTTATTCTCCTTATTTCCCATCTTTATTCATGTTTATTTCCAAACCGAATACCTTGAAGATTGAACATGCAACCTACACATAGGGTCCATTTGTACAGCCCAATGTCATAGTGTGTATTGACTTGAAAACACGTGTTTGAATAAGTTGTACCAACTTTTTCTTTTTTTAATAGTAATAAATAAACTTTTGCACAATTTTTGGAAAACCATTTGATACACATGTTATACTTGAAAAGCTCCCCTAGAGAGGGGTTTTGAAAGTTCTCAACAAACAAAAATTTCTCTCCCTTTTTGACAGCATAGAAAGGCCATAACAAAAAAAAGAAAAAAAAAAGGCATCCAATGTTGTTAAGAGTGTAAACTTAAACAAACGGAGTCTTTGATGATTGATTTCTTCTTTGATTTTATTAAGACGGTAAGGTAAATGGTCGTCAAGCTTGTAAAAGTTGATCAACTAAACCGACTAATCAGCCCGACTAGTTGAATCGGGGAAGAGGGTAACCGATTTGACTAAACCCAGTCGGGCATTAGCCGATCAACCTGACTAATTGGCCGACTTTTACATCGAGTTAGTTTTTTTTTTCTAAGCAAACTTGTACTAATATGCTTACTTTTATATTTAAAGTCAATCACTTCTTTTGTTTCATTATGATAGTATAAAAATCTACAAACGATATTAATATATAAGAATATATGTATAAAAAAAGATTTATAAATTTAAAATAATTAAAAAATTTGAAACCTATTAGCGATCGACTAAATCGGATTAGTCACCCGACTGCAGATTAATCCTCAGTTAATGATCCTACCAATCAAGTATCAACTACTGCTTTCTGCAACTTAGAGATCATTTGGTACGTGAGTTAGACTGGGTTAAACCAGCATGGGGTAATCCATTTTTGTATTTTGATGTTTGGATAGAGGGTTAAACTATGGGTGGGTTTATTGTGATGTGATTGTATTGAAATTTGAAAAAGTGAGTAGTTATTGTGGTGTTATTGTATTGGTGTTTAGAAAAGTAAGTAGAAGTTAAGTAGTTTATAATTTTTATATGATATGATGGTATAATATATTATTTTTTGATGGAGGATGAAAGAGAATAAATTATTTAAAGGGAAAAAGTGAGACCCACATTGATGAAAGGGAAAATAGGGTAAGGGGGTAAACCCCCCAAAGGGGGGTTTAACCCCCTAGCCGAACAGCCCCTTAATGATCATTTTAGGAAGCTCTTTACTCTAATGTTGAGACCATAAGAATAATATTTATCAATTGCATCACCTCATCCTCCTTGAACTAGCGAGCCATCGAGGCAGCGTGAGTAGGGATGAAAGCGGATACAGGTATATCCGAATATGCGCTTACCGTATTCGAAAAATTACCGGATATGGATATTTATATCTGAATATTAATCGAAGGATCGAATATAGATATGGGTTGCAAAAAATTTTCGGATACGGATATGGTAATGACATGAATATCCGAATCCAGATCAAGATATCCGAGTATAATATTTAATATTATTTTATATATTAGTTAATATAATATAAGCTATAAAATTGTGTTATTATATTAGTATTATACATAATAAAATACAATATGTTAATGATATTAATAAACTTCTGTTTGTTTGAAGATGGGCACGAACAAAAGTTACGAATACATATCCTCCTTTTTGCTTCCGATCAAGAACGCATGACACCTTGACGTTCTTTTTTGTCATGATACAACTTATTTTTCATTACCATTTATGAACTTTGATAAAAATTCAATCCATTTGTAATCTTTATTCGATCCCTATTCGGATTCCATGTTTATTGAATCCATATTTGTATTTCGCTCTTTATTTGATTAATATTTGGATTAGCTCTTTATTCGATCCATATTCGGATCCGCTCTTTATTCGATCCGTATTTGGATTCGATAAATATCTGATTCGGATTTGTATCCGTATTTTTAAGGATAAGATTTCCTTAATGCATATCTGAATCATATCCGTATTCGATAAAGATGAAGCGAATATGGATATGGAAATAGGCATATTCGATCCGTATCTGATCCGTTTCCATCCCTAACCATGAGTAGGGCAATAAGCGAAGTAAAGAAGGTGCTTGTCAGGCGAGGTCAAGCTAGAACACGACAGACTTTTCGTCGAGGATTGGCAGCATGATCGTCAACATTGATTTTTAAGGCGGGGAGGACCTCGTTTGAGTGTTTATGAAAGTTGCTTGATCATTTTCACGCCACGCCAAAATCCAATTATGATCCATCCGGATTCCCCGTTGACGCCTCCGAGCACAAAAAATCAATCCAGTAGAATTCATACATAATTTATGGGCTTGTCAATAAAAACCCCATACATCTGATTGTGCCTAAAATTCCTTATCAATGATATGAAACCCATTCATCATTGTTGCTCATTTACGTACTGTGAAAGCTTCTAAGGAAAGATCTGTACCAAGTGAAGGGGTAGTTGTGGGTCATGGAATTCCTCAAACTTGACCATACAACGGCAAATGGTCGCGCCTATGCTGCTGGACATGCAAAAAACCGGTTTACCCTCTGGCTGGCAAAAACCACTGAAAATAAAAACGAAACACAGCAGCCCCAAATCATCAGACAACATATTCCAAACATCAGTTTTCACACCCATTAAGATCAATTCCTTTCGTGAAACCCGCAGTCTGGACCATAACGTCGCCACGGGAAACCAAAGCCTAGCTTAACAAAGGTGTGTATAGCATTGTACTGCCAGAGCATTTTACCTTGGTATAAAGTGTGGCCCTCAAGTTGGCATTGTTTACATAGAAAACAAGGGCATGTGAGAACATGGCCCAACTTCCATTCAGCAAAACAGAATTAGAAGAATATAAATCTATTTTGCATCAAAACACTTGTATACTACAGTTGATGCCGTGCAAGAGATGATGAAACACATATGATGGAGAATGCGGAAAATGATACAAGTACACACACATTCACACAAGGCAAGTGAATTAGAACCAAGGTGATGTCAAGTTTGCTCACTTATAATCCCCACATGCTTCTCTTTAGCCATGTCAATACCAGGTGTTGTTAATAGTTGATGGTCCAGGTCTTCCTCGTCACTTTCTCCAGAAGAAGAAGCATTCGATTCTGAAGCATCTGCTTTCATTTCAAGTTTCCAATGAGATCAAAATGGGAAGAAATGTCAAACTTTAAAAAAAATATACAATGTCTTCTCCCATCCAAAAACTTAGAAAGTTCAAAATCAAAGTGGTACATCCATTACAACAAAAATCTCAACATAACAGTATGCCCAGGGTAATATATATACAATGGCAAATCCTTCTTCCACTATAAGTAGGGTCGGTCGGCTACATGGATCCATGTTGAAAGATTTGACTATTTTTTACACCGGTTGTCGACTACCTAACACAACCCTACAAGAGGGATTTGAACCTTGGTATTTGTTGTGGTAGTCACACTGCACTGCCAAAAGACTATTTAAGTGGGTACGCCTCGGGCAATATATATGTAAACAACTTAATTCTTGTTTTCTTTACAAAGGGTTTACAATCAAGTATGATACGAAGAATGCCGCAAACTTATTGTTATGAATCGATGTTTAAACACCATGTGAAGCTCGAGAGGTAAAAGATCAAGGCTAAAAGGAAGAAGAGGCACCTCTTGCAGTGGAGGTGGGCACAAGCTTCACTTTTTATAACAAATAGCCAAATTTAACTAATACTATACTAATATGAGGTGTGAACAATATTGAATTATATGACACATTTCCATTAACTTTGATACCATTAAACGGTGAGCACGAGTAATCGTGCAACACCAAACCAATAAAGTATTAGCAATAAGGCATCATAAACAAAGAAAGAAAACTAACATGAAGCCAGTCGATATACAACATATATGGAAAAAAACCCAGTATATTTTGCAATCATAAACAACAAAAATGAGGATGGTTCTTTAAAAAAATAACATAGATGAGGATACCGTGCCCAAAGAAACCAGCTCATGAACTTTGAACATGGTCATCTAAGATACAAAACTGAGGCTTGCATCTCAAGGCACTACCACACCCACCTGATGCATACACCTCACAGGAGGTGCCTGAGATGCACGCCTCGAGTGTGTGACTCACCTTGATGCTATCTGACACTATGAAAGAGATTATTAAGTGCGCACTGAATGGGCGGACCAATAAATTATGGTAGTAAAGCAACACCAGGAAGAGTGGCTTCACCATCTGAGGAGATCGTTTCCTTCAAGAAAATCATTGCCCTTATTCTAAAGGTCCAATAAAAAGTTAATGTTCTACTGTAATCATTCATCTATGTTCAAATTTGGTTTCTCCTACAATCTGATTTGTTTCTTTACTTGAAAGTTCCGACTGGTTCTACATCTTCAAGGCAAACTGCTATGGATATGATTAAGTACATTGTCTGGACTAAGTCCGTGGCCTGCTTTTATGGAGGTGCACAAAAGCTGAGTGAACTATCCTTTTTGCCTAATATTCATCCTGCTAAAACCATGTTTTTACATGGAGGTTATTTAACTATGTACAGGAATTCTTTCAAAATTTTTGACCGTTGGGCACTGAAGCGTTGTCCTACTCTTTGGCCATGTTCGGTACGTGAATAAGGGGGGTGGAATAAGGGGGAATAAGGGGATGAGTCGATCGCGAGGTGTATGGCTATTCCGCCCCCTTTCTCCCGTGATGGCTATTCGCCCTCCCCCTTATTCCCGTCCTCCCCGCGCCCCTTCCCCGCCCGCCCCTCCCGCGCCCCTCCCTCCTGCAATGTCCTCGATGCTTCCCCACCATTGTTGCGGGTCCTCTGGGACCCGCCCTCCTCTAAGCGGCTGATGGTAGGTGGCTTTATGGTCGAACCACCTACGTCCCTCATCCGTGATCTACGCCCGAGGTATGTAAGCTTTCACTGTTGGGGTGTGATGGGTTATCCGCGTGTTGTTGGTTTTGACCATAAAATCGGCCACTGTGGCCTTGATCTCTCTGCGGGAGCCATGGATTCCATGGAGTATAGGGTTTCCAATCACTATAGATTTGGTCGGAGGTTGAACTCCAATGGCTCCTCCGCTGCTACTGTTGTGCATTTTGCACTGGGATTGTGTATTCACATTTCTTCTGGCCTTTGGTGGATCACCAGGTACATTCTAAACCCCTCCTTCGTCTTGATTCTGCAATGAACTTGCTGTGTTGTTACATATTGCCTTATGTTGCTCTTTGATGGTTGATTTGCTATGGGCTTCAAGACATGCCGGTGGTTTATGATCCCCTATATGGTAGATGGTTGTCAGTGATGCATGTGTCTCTGAAATCGTTGATGTGAATTTCTTTGTTTTTGGTCCGAGAACAACCTATTAAGTGCTCTTGGATGACACTTTCTTGGCTGAGCAACCAAACGATTGGCTGTGAGGTGTTGGTCACCTCATGGTTGCTGTATGATGCTCTGTGATGCTCGACTGATTATGATGACGGGTTTGGAATACCCATGCCTGCATTTGGTGCTCGAGGATGTTAATTTGGTGGTTGAGAGCTCCTAGTTGGTGCTCGATGGTGTCCTATCTTGTTTGCTTGACCTCATGGCTGATGTGTGTTGCTTTAGGACATAATTGAGGCAAATGTTTTTGTGAATGGGATGAGAGCAACCTATTTGGTGCTCGAGGATGTTATTTTGATGGTAGAGAGCACCTTTGTTGGTGCTCGGTGGAGTCCTATCTTGTGTTCCTTAACTCATGGCTGTTGTGTGTTGCTTTATGATGATGGCTTGATATTTTTTTCACTTAACTGATGACTGATGGTTCATATTGATTCTTGACTCCAGTTCATCATTGAGGCAATTTTTTTTGTGAATGGGCTGAGAGCAACCTATTTGGTGCTCGAGGATGTTATTTTGATTGTAGAGAGCACCTTTGTTGCTGCTCGATGGTGTCCTATCTTGTTTGCTTTACCTCATGGCTGATGTGTATTGCTTTTTATGATGACGGGTTGATATTGATGTCACTTAACTGAAGGCTGAAGGTTCATAATGACTCTTGACTCCAGTACATCATTCAGGCAAATGTTTTTGTGAATGGGCTGAGAGCAACCTATTTGGTGCTCGAGGATGTTATTTTTTGGTGCTCGATGGTGTCCTATCTTGGTTGCTTTACCTTACGGTTGTTGTGTGTTGCTCTATGATGATGGGTTCATATTGTTTTCACTTAACTGATGGCTGATGGTTCTTACTGATTCTTGACTCTAGTACATCCTTGAGTCAAACTTTTTTGCGAATTGGCTGAGAGCAACCAATTTGGTGCTCGATGATGTTACTTTGTTGGTTGAGAGCACCTACTTGGTGCTCTAGGATGTCATTACCTGTGTGCTTTATCTCGTGGCTATTGACTGATGCTCTGTGATGCTGGGTTGATAATGGATGCATTGGATTCATGGGTGATGGTTCTTACTGATTCTTGACTCTAGTACATCTTTGAGTCAAATTTTTTTGCGAATTGGCTGAGAGCAACCTATTTGGTGCTCGATGATGTTACTTTGTTGGTTGAGAGCACCTATTTGGTGCTCTAGGATGTCCTTACCTGTGTGCTTTATCTCATGGCTGTTGATCGATGCTCTGTGATGCTGGGTTGATAATGGATGCATTGGACTCATGGGTGATGGTTCTTACTGATTCTTGACTCTAGTGCATCTTTGAGTCAAATTTTTTGCGAATTGGCTGAGAGCAACCTATTTGGTGCTCGATGATGTTACTTTGTTGGTTGAGAGCACCTACTTGGTGCTCTAGGATGTCATTACCTGTGTGCTTTATCTCATGGTTGTTGACTGATGCTCTGTGATGCCGGGTTAATAATGGATGCATTGGACTCATGGGTGATGGTTCTTACTGATTCTTGACTCTAGTACATCTTTGAGTCGAATTTTTTTGCGAATTGGCTGAGAGCAACCTATTTGGTGCTCGATGATGTTACTTTGTTGGTTGAGAGCACATATTTGGTGCTCTAGGATGTCCTTACCTGTGTGCTTTATCTCATGGCTGCTGACCGATGCTCTGTGATGCTGGGTTGATAATGAATGCATTGGACTCATGGGTGATGGTTCTTACTGATTCTTGACTCTAGTGCATCTTTGAGTCAAATTTTTTGCGAATTGGCTGAGAGCAACCTATTTGATGCTCGATGATGTTACTTTGTTGGTTGAGAGCACCTACTTGGTGCTCTAGGATGTCATTACCTGTGTGCTTTATCTCGTAGCTGTTGACTGATGCTCTGTGATGCTGGGTTGATAATGGATGCATTGGACTCATGGGTGATGGTGCTTACTGATTCTTGACTCTAGTGCATCTTTGAGTCAAATTTTTTTGCGAATTGGCTGAGAGCAACCTATTTGGTGCTCGATGATGTTACTTTGTTAGTTGAGAGCACCTACTTGGTGCTCTAGGATGTCATTATCTGTGTGCTTTATCTCATGGTTGTTGACCGATGCTCTGTGATGCTGGGTTGATAATGGATGCATTGGACTCATGGGTGATGGTTCTTACTGATTCTTGACTCTAGTACATCTTTGAGTCAAATTTTTTTGCGAATTGTCTTAGAGCAACCTATTTGGTGCTCGATGATGTTATTTTGTTGGTTGAGAGCACCTATTTGGTGCTCTAGGATGTCCTTACCTGTGTGCTTTATCTCATGGCTGTTGACCGATGCTCTGTGATGCTGGATTGATAATGGATGCATTGGACTCATGGGTGATGGTTCTTACTGATTCTTGACTATAGTGCGTCTTTGAGTCAAATTTTTTTGCGAATTGGCTGAGAGCAACCTATTTGGTGCTCGATGATGTTACTTTGTTGGTTGAGAGCACCTACTTGGTGCTCTAGGATGTCATTACCTGTGTGCTTTATCTCGTGGCTGTTGACTGATGCTCTGTGATGCTGGGTTGATAATGGATACATTGGACTCATGGGTGATGGTTCTTACTGATTCTTGACTCTAGTACATCTTTGAGTCAAATTTTCTTGCGAATTGGGTGAGAGCAACCTATTTGGTGCTCGATGATGTTACTTTGTTGGTTGAGAGCACCTATTTGGTGCTCTAGGATGTCCTTACCTGTGTGCTTTATCTCATGGCTGTTGACCGATGCTCTGTGATGCTGGGTTGATAATGGATGCATTGGACTCATGGGTGATGGTTCTTACTGATTCTTGACTCTAGTGCATCTTTGACTCTATTTAGTGCTCAATGATGTTACTTTGTTGGTTGAGAGCACCTTTGTTGGTGCTCGATGGTGTCCTATCTTGGTTGCTTTACATCACGGTTGCTGTGTGTTGCTCTATTTGCTGCTCGACGATGTTATTATGATGGTAGACAGCACCTTCGTTGGTGCTCGATGGAGTCCTATCTTCGTTGCTTTGCCTCATGGCTGCTGCGTTGGTCTATAATGATTGGTTGATTTTGTTTTTACATAACTGAAGGCTGATGGTTGTTATCGATACTTGACTCTAGTAAATCTTTGAGTCAAATTTTCTCAACCTATTTGGTGCTCGAGGATGTTATTTTGATGGTGCTGAGCACCTTCGTTGGTGCTCGATGGAGTCCTATCTTCGTTGCCTTGCGTCATGACTGCTGTGTTGGTATATGATGATTGGTTGATTTTGTTTTTACATAACTGAAGCCTGATGGTTGTTATCGATACTTGACTCTTTTATTTTGGCAAATTGTTTTTGCGAATTGGCTGAGAGCAACCTATTTGGTGCTCGATGATGTTGTTTTGTTGGTTGAGATCACCTACTTGGTGCTCTAGGATGTCATTACCTGTGTGCTTTACATCATGGTTGTTGACTTGTTGATGTTTTGTTGATGCTGTTGTACTATGCGATTTTCTGGGCACACTATTTGCATTTTCTGATCCTCTCTGAAATAGTTTGGACGTCATGCTACTAACCTGAGACCCACTCCACGGAGGTCATACTTGGGAAATGGTTTCTTGCGTTGCATTCGACATCATTGCAGTTGACATCTTCTGACTTGAGAGTCGTTATAATACAGGATGTTCACTGCCGGTGCGGGATCGTCTGGGGTTCACATTAGGGAAGATGATTCCTCAGTCCATCGCGTGAAGTGGACACCCGCTATGATGAATGCCTTCTTCAATTGTTCAAACATCACTTTGATGTTGGCGACTGGGTTGGAGGATCTTTCACATCACTTGCCTGGCACAGTATAATTGAGAAGTTTAACATGCACACTGGGAAAAACTGGGATATGGCGAAGCTCTACAATCGATGGAAAACCATCAAGAAGGATTGCACTGCATTCGTATACATGATGACGAAGAGCGGTTGGGGATGGGACCCACTGAGTTGTACCGTTGTCGCACCTGATGAGGAGGCATGGCTCATGGTGAGTAACTGCATGTGCACGTACTTTATCTCCGCATAAAATTCCGTACCCTCTCATCAATTTTTATTGCACTCAGATTGACAAGGCATACAAGCCATATCGGAGGAAGTCTTTCCCCCACTTCGGTCTCGTGGAGGCAATGGTCGGAGACTACATTGCGAAGGGTACATTTGCCTTCTCTTCACAGACAGCACCGCCTGGTTCGTTTGCTGCATTTTTTGAGGGTGATATCGGTACGCAACAAGCCTTTGAGGACGACCTCGAAGGGGACACCGATGCCCCTGAGGTCCCGGAACCAGGAGAAGGTGGTGGCCCAGGTACCCAACAAAATCGGAGGAGAAGACGCCGGGATTCAGGCGCCCAGGCAACAAGCACAAAGCGTTCACGCAGTGACGGTGCCCCCTTACCCTCACAGCTGTTGGGAGAGGACGTCGTCCGTTTGATGATGCAAATGTTGGAGCTGCAAAGGGAGCAGATCCAAGCGTGGACTCCGAAAGATCCGCACCAGGGGGTGGAGGAGCTTCTTGATGAGCTTGAGGCCCTAGTTCCGGGCCTACCTGCCGATGCCCAAATTCGTCTTGCCTATAGCCTTCGGGACCCATACGAACGTATTATCTTCAATCGGGCCAAGTATGTGCTTGCGAAGTTGGTTGCGTGGGTAAGCCTCCAGTTAGGCAAGGATTAGTTGATGATCACCTCGTCTGTCCCGGAGTGGTTGTAATGGTAGTTTTTTCATCTTTTTTAGTTGTCTACTTGGTCTGTTGAACATTGATTCCTTTCCTTAACTTTAGATGGCATGTAATAAGTAACTACCTTGACGGACTTTTCTTGTTTGCAGTAGGATAACTTCATAGCTTCCGGACATGTGTTCTATATAAATCCAATGTGAATGTTGCTGGTCTTGTATGATTGAAACTCAATATTAAATTGTAGGTTTTCTACAGGATCGATGGAGGGAATGGCGGCAATCACCGCGATGAGATATAATTTGGTCATGTTGAATACGGCATACCTGCGTGCAGTCCTAGAGGATGACGAGGAGAACCAGAACGATGGAGCCGGCTACATCCCCAGAGTGCCACAGCACACATCGGTGCGTACAGGTCATGTCTGGATTCGGGAGATGCTAAATGGACATGTTGCCCGATCGTATGCTATTTTCCGAATGTACCCCGATACCATACTACATTTATGCACCCTATTAAAGGATCGAGCTGGCCTAAAGGATTCGAGGCACCTCAAGGCTGAGGAATCCCTCTGCATTTTCTTGTATTATCTCGGCCACAATGCAAAGAATCGTGTGCTTTCTGAACATTTCCAACACTCTGTTGATACAATTTCCAATCACCTCAACGACATTCTCATACGCATCGTCTCCCTCAGAGATCAGTTCACCCGATTCCCAGTTGATGATTGTCCGACACCAGATGTTATTCTAAACAATAGGAACTTCTATCCTTATTTCAAGGTACTCTTGCATGATGGATTTTTCATGCAACAAATTAATTAAGAATATGTATTTAAATTAACCATTTTACAGGATGTCATCGGCATAATCGATGGGACGCTTATCCCGGCAAATGTCCCTGCCAGTATCGCTCCAAAGTTTCGGAGCAGGCATCAAACCCTAACACGGAATGTCATGGCGTGTATGGACTTCAGTTACAGATTTATATACGTCATCGCCGGATGAGAGGGGTCAGCTGCTGATATGAAGGTGCTTAGGTGGGCATTAGACGATGGGGGCTTTCATGTACCTCCGGGAAGGAAGTTCCTACTCGACTGTGGATACTGTGGATATGCAAACACGGAGACCTTCCTCACCCCATAACGTGGCGTTATTGCACACCTACCCCAGTTTAGGGCACGAAGGGGACACGGATATCGCCGGCCTGAGGAGTTGTACAATCACAGGCACTCACAGCTTCGGTCCTACGTCGAACGAACATTTGGGATCATGAAGGCCCGCTTCAAGGCAATAACTGAGCGACCGTTCTACAGCTTTGAGAAGCAAGTTTTGGTTGTCATTGCGTGTTGCATCATCAACAACTTCATCCGTCATGTCCAGGGCGAGGATCAGATATCCAGTGCATTCACTCTTGAATCAGCACAAAGTGGGTCGTCTGTAGAGCCCAGTCCAAATAATGAAGAGTATGACAACACTGCCGCAAGTAGCGACGTGAAGGTTTCAGAACAGGAGATCCGAGCTGGAGGGTTGTTACGTGATGCTTTGGCAACAGCCATGTGGGAAAATGCGCAGCGTTGATTTTGTTTCCATTTCGTGTATCTTTTCTTACCATTGTTCCGCCTCCACCGACTATTCCGTAATACGTTCAGGTTATCTCCATATTGCATCGTGCAGTACTGTACACCGAACGCCTTCGATGGATTTCAATCATGATTTCTTACCCACGTAAATCTTAAATTTATGCAACGTCCCTATGATGATTCCACTGTTATAAATTAAGATATATTGATGCGGTTTTGATCATGGCTGAGCAGCTACAGTAGTGGCGTGGCTTAACCGACGGCACTGACATTGTTATTTTCGATGTGGAAATTCAATTCTGAGGGAAATCAATTATATATTGTCTTTGTTATTTTCGGCTGTTGTAGTTTTCATATTATCAGGTCTATTTTCTTCTTCCTTATTTCAACACATATCGGGTATATTTTCATATTATCGGCCGGTTATTGACAAGTATATGCCCCCTACAGTGAGACGTTATTATATCTCACCACTTCAAATAACAACCAACAGCTTTACCTAACTTTCAAACCTTATTCCTTAACCCCCAATATCCATCCGAACAGAGAATAACCCTTATTCCAGCTTATTCTCCTTATTCCTATACTCCAGCCGAACGAAGAATAGACCCTTATTCCCCTTATTCTCCATCCTTATTCCTGCTTATTCTCCTACCGAACGGGCCCTTTCTATCTAAGAGTATTTCTGAATTATCCAATATTGACTGTTGGGCCTTTTATTTTATAAAAGGAAGGGCATGGTTGATTGCAACTCATTGCCACCAATCGTGAATAAAGAGGAAGCTATGGGAATTTGTTCGATCGTAAGAAAGCTGCAGCAGATCGAAGGTTCTCTGAGGAGTTTCATCAATCCTTCTTTGGAAGAAAACCTTTTATTGGAGCAGCAGGAGATGAAGGAAGATTCTTTTGTCATACTGCTCTGGGATTCCATTAAACCACTGTTGCTTGGGAACCTCTACTGCAAATGTGGATCCCCTTCACGTTCTAGCTATGAACTACTACGCGGTGTGAAGAAAGGGTTCACAACTGATAGAAAGGCTTCTTCTTTCCACAAATTGGTGAAAACTTTGATGAACATTTTTCTATGGACATCACCTTTGAGGAAGAATGGCATTTCTCTGAGGGTTAAGGATCTTGAAGCTGAACTTGAAGGGTTCTCCCTCTCTGATTCTGAAGTATGCTTGATGAGGAAGAAGCAGATGAAACATTCCTCAACTTGTATCTACAAGCCTAAACGTGTTCACGATTTCCTAGTCCTCCCAAATAATAAAATCCTATCGAAGGGGGGCTTAAATTGATGCAACCTACTTAATCGGTGACGTAATGGCACTCTTAACAAACGATAATAGTGGACTCGATGACGACAAACAAATGTAATGGCATGCGATGCGAAAAAAAATCAGCAACAAACGATAGCCGTTATGCAAGTACTAGCACAAGTTACTCCACAAATTCAGGGCAAACTGATGAGTTAAAAAGTTCTTAGAAAAATTATCACAATGTTGCAACGACTAGGGGTCTCAACGATTCACCAAACCAAATCAGCAATACTACAATCCACAAACTAATATTTATGCGGTAGAATATGATAAACGGGCGCTCGTACCACAACCGACAAGAGAGAATGTGCTCGCTTCAGATCTGATTGTCGACCACGGTAATGGGATAGGCTTGTTGGCGTACTTGCAGAGGCGTGGTCACCGACGGAGAGGTTGCTAACGGCTGCAGTCGAGTTGCTTGTGGTGACAGGACGGCGTCAGGCCGATACGGAGCCGATGGGCGTCGCAGGGGGGCGAGGGAAGTAGGGGAGTGGCTGGTGCACGTGAGGAGGGAGTGGAGGGGCTGGCGGAAGGCTCAAGAGTTACAGGCGGCGCTGGGGAGGCGAGGAAAGGCGAAGGGGAGGCGGGGGCGCAGTTGCAGGGAGGCGGAGATCGCGTGGGCCCGCGCTCAGATGGCACAGGGTGCTGGGGCGGCGAGGCTGGAGTGCGGGCGAGGCTGGGAAACCGTGAGCAGGGGGAAACCCGGGGAGGAAAGAGGAGAGGGGGCGATGAGGAGAGGGAGGAGAGGGGTAAGGGGCGGCGGAAGGGAATGGGTTAGGGTTACGGGGAGAGAAGAGATCGGGGAGAGAGAGTGGGCGTGGGGCCGAGAGAGAGAGAGAGAGAGAGAATTAGGGATAGGAAAATTATCAACTCAATTCAACTTTCTTAATGCTAATACAAAGGGGGCCCTTTATAGAGGCTATTCCCCCTCAAAATAAGCAACAAATCCCTAAAATTAGGGAAAGAAGAAAACAAAAGGAAAGGATAAAAAGGCCTTTTATAATGAGCCTTTTACATGGGAAATAAATAAACAAAATAAACAAAAACAAATGATAAATAACATAAACAAAATAAATGTTCACAAAAGTTGTTATCATGCTGCATCATAAATATTTGTGTGGATTGTCGAGCCAATTATTTTTAATGAATACTCTAAAACTGTTTGGCGAGGGATGGCATTTCTACTCTTTTTCATGTCTGGATCTAATCCTTGACGCTTTCTTACGGATGTGCACACTGCACACATCTGTTGATGTTTGCACAGCAGCTAAGTACCTATAGTGATCCACTATTTTCTTGGTTCTCAGCTTTGTGGATTGTTTACTTCTCATGGGTTTGCAGGGGATACATGTGATTGAAATAGAAGTTGACTTAGAGGGAAAATCTAAAGACAGTCTGGACTATGTCCAAGGTTGCAAAAGTCGGTAGTCGGTACTCGGTCGGTTGGGTCACTGACTAAGGATTAATCGGCAGTCGGGCTACTAATCGGATTTAGTCAGACTTTAATCGACTTTGAATTTTATAATTATTTTAAATATATAACTCATTTTTATACATATATTTACATAGATTTTGTACATTTATATACTACCATAATAAAATAAAAGAAAATATTGAATTTAAATAAAACATTAGGCATATTATACTAAGTTTGCTTATAAAAAAAGTAAAACATTAAAAAAAATACGGTATCTCCGAGCGAAAATTGGTCGATTAGTGTACCTAGTCGGAATTAGTCGGTACTCAGTCGGCCACCCCACTGACTAGACTAGTCGGACCTACTAATCAGGCCAGTCGGGCGACTTTTACAACACTGACTATGTCCTTGGCGATCAATTTGGGAAGTGCACACATCAACATGATGAGCGCACTAAAGATAAGTGTCTTTTCAATCATGCATTTTAATGAATTATATTTGATTCTTGTTAAGTTAATTTTACATTGTGATAGGGATTACATCCACATTGAAAGGAAAGAAGGCCTCTCTTTAAAAGAGGCAAGTTTATGGGCCTTTTCTTTTTTTGACACTAAATTGGGCCTACTTCAAAGAACCTGGAATGCCGGAAGACAATTGGAGTTTTACAAAAGCCCACCAAGACTTTTAGATTGGGCTTCTATAACTTTGGATCAAATATTCTAAAAGCCTGGATCACATCCTTGGTGATCAAACATGGAAGTGCACACATCGATATGATATGTGCACACAAGATAAGTGCATGTACTACAAATGTTGTACACGACTCATTATGGCACTTTTTAAACATTTTTTTGATTCAGGAGAATTATGTGGGCTTTCTAAAGGCCCATTTGGTGCTAGTCCACAACGGCGCTCCTTCTCTCTATATAAGGACCTCGAACTCGGGCGGGGCATACCAAACGCTGTCTGGCGAAAACTTGGGGGATCTGCCATCGTCTTGGTGCTTCCGCGTGGTGCTGTCCAAGCAAAGAAGAAGATACGAGGAAGCTCTCCACAGCCTTCTGACTTGGTGGGTTCTGTTGGGGCTTCCCGTTTGTCATTGAGGTATTAATGGCCCGTAAGTTGTTTGATAAAATGCTAGCCTGGCTGTTGGTCCACAATGACTTCATCTTTGAGAATGGAATGGAACTTGTTTTCCAACGTTTTTGATGAACGGAAGGGAAGGTTAATAACAAAATTCGTGTTAGAAACTTAGAAGTTGCAAGATTCAGAGCCACTTTTGTACAGCCATCTTGAAGCTAGAAACTCGAAGCAAGCAACTGAGAAAGGAAAAGAATCTTGCTCTGAGGAATTTCTACAGTCTCAGAGCATTTGGTCTCTGATGGAGGAAGAGATCCGCAATATATTTGATTATTGGGACTCTCTTTTTCTGCTTTATGATCAGGGATTCAACAGAGAGATCTTAAATTTGAAAGGATCAGGTTGAAACGTTCTTGCTCCAGACTTAAATCTTTTTATAAGGACTGGGTGTACCAAAATAGGGGGACCACCAAGCTGCAGGATGCACAAGATGTTTTGTCTGAGGTCTCTGAAGATGAGGAAGGCTATTCGGATGAAGATTTCTCGAATTCCGGTGAAGATATTCAACATTTTCACTGTACTGAAGAAGACCTGGAGATCTTAAATTCATGTCAAAAGGATTATTCTTTTCAACAGGGATGCTTTTCTGATGTGTGTCCTTTGAATACTGAAGATTGGGAAATCCCTGACAATGATTTTGTTTACTTTCAGGAGGATATTTGCCACTTCTTTGCAGATGATTCTGTGGAGGACCCTCAAGCAGACCAGGATAGCCACTGTCAGATACAGCCGTTTGAAGAGAAGACCTCCGGAGCTGTGAAAATGTCGAGGAAGAGAACTGTCAAGAAACCTACCTATGATTATTACAGAACCTTCCATTGATTATGGATGAGTTGACAAGTCACATTCAGGATGAGATACCTTGGTGTATGTTATTTGCATATGATATTGTGTTAATTGATAAGACTAGAAATGGAGTAAATGAGAAGCTTGAGGTCTGGAGACATGCATTGGAAACTAAAGGACTTCATATAAGTAGAGCTAAGACCAAATATATGGAGTGCACTTATGATGGGAGCAATGATGGAGTCGAGGAAAAGATTGGTGGTGATAACATTCAGAAGAGGGATTCTTTTAGATACCTGGGATCTATTTTGCAACATGATGGGGAAATTGATGAAGATGTTACTAATAGAATAAATGCAGCGGGCTAAAGTGGAAAGGAGCCTCTACTAATATCTGTGATAAGAAAATTCCTTTGAAAATCAAGAAAAGTTCTGCAAAGAGCCGTGAGACATGCCATGCTCTATGGATCTGAATGTTGGCATGCGAACCATAGACATGTGCAGAGAATGGCAGTAGCAGAAATGAAAATCCTAAGGTGGATGTGTGGATACACACGTAAAGATCGGATTCGGAATGATGCAATCAGAATGAAAGTTGGTATAGCTCCGATCGAGGATAAGATGCGAGAAAACCGCTTAAGATGCTTTCGCAATTTGAAAAAGGAGGTCAGTTGATGCACCAGTTAGGAGATGCGAGTTTTGGGATGTTGAACCAGCTAAGAGAGGGCGAGGAAAGCCCAATAAGTGTTGGAAAGAGACTATACGAAGGGATCTTAGTTTTTTGGATCTAAGCTCGAGAATGGCCCAAGATAGATCTGAATAGAATCAAAGAATCCATGTAGCTGACCCTACTTGATGTGGGAAAAAGGCTTTGTTGTTGTTGATCAAAGAACCTTCCAACTCCTAAAGGAAGGAATTATAAAGGAGGGCATTCAAAATCCAAACTCTTTGTTAAGGAAAGGACTATGGGAATTGTAGAGATAGTTTCGAGAATTAAATAATGGTTTATGTAGCTTGTTGCTATTTCTCTCTTTTATGTAGACGTCTCTGTAATTTACCCTTAAGGCCTCTCCCTATATAAGAGAGCCTAGGGTTTTTTCCATGTATCATATCGAAGACTCCCTTTCTTCTAACATGGTATCAGAGCCGCCTTAGGGCTCTCCTCCCTTCCCCACCTGCCGTCCCTCCCTTTTTCTCTTCTAGCCGCTGCCTGCGGTTTCCATCAGCCCCAACGGCACCCAGCCGCCCTTCCCAACGCTCTCCCCAGCCCCCATCCGCCCTTCCCAGCGGCCCCAGCCGCTAGCGGCTCCCAGCCGCCCTCCCCAGCGGCCCCGCCGCCCCAGCCAGTGGTACCCGCCACCCTAGCGGCCCCAGTAGTCCTAGCGGCACCAGCCTGCCGCCTCCAGCTGCCCCAGCGACCCCAGCGGCACCCGCCTGCCGCCTCCAGCCGCCCCAGCGGCCCCAGCGGCACCCCCATCTGTCGCCGTAGGGCTTCCAGTGGCCTCCAGCAGTCTATAGGCGTCGTTCTCGAGGCGATTCAAGGGCTGTAAGCTTCCTTGGAGGCGTGCCCTAGACCCCTCTTCCTCCAATTTATGGATTTGAGTACGTAAAAGTCTACACACGTACTCAAATCCGATGCAGTTGGTGTAGACATTCATCACCGTGTCTATTTTCCCTTCGTCTTCTTCGAGCAGCAGTATGTCAGAATCGAAAGTCGATTTGCCCTCCACCGGCGCATTCAAAGGTCCTGCGCCAATAGTGAAGATGGACGGGTCTAACTATGAGCTATGGGCTATGCAGTTCATGAGCCTCATGAAATCAAATGGTAAGAAACACATTCTTACCGAGGATGAGCCTGCGGAGAAGACAGGGATCTACGCCTCATGGGAGGCCGATGACGCTTACGCAAAAGTCTGGTTGTCTGTTACGTTGACAATGGAGATAGCTAATGATGTCCTCCATCAGCCCACTGCTAAGGCTATGTGGGACATACTTGCTGCTACATACTCGCAGGTGCGAAATGAGACAAAGATGTTGCAGCTTCAACATGACATCTTTACGATGAAGCAGGCCGGCAGACCTCTCCATTCTCTATACACATCTCTAAGAGGGATGTTCGAGAAGCTATACAGTACCATTCCTCTGACTGCTACTCCGGAGCAGCAGAAGACGTTTCGGAACGCCACCATGGTGGGCGTTCTACTTGCTGCTCTTGATCCTGAGTATGATGTTGCACGGTCACAGATTCTAGCAGATGCAGTAATTCCTCCAGTGGAGGATGTCTACAGAAGGCTCAGTCACATTCCAGATTCCTCTAGCTCTTCTACTCCACCCCCATCTGCGATGGCAGCTTCGCGTGGGAGAGGTGGACCGCCTTCTGGGCGTGGTCGTGGGCGTGGCCGTGGACCTCAAGGAAGAGGCGGTCGCTTCAGTCAGATGTGTTCGTATTGTCACAGAACTGGACACTCGGAGGAGACATGCTACTCAAAGCATGGGTTCCCAGCATCGGCACGGGTTGCAGAACATTCACAGTCTCCATTACCGTCTACTGCAGATCATAGATTTGACGAACTTGTGGCCCGTCTCCGCGATATTATGGCACATTCCTCTGGTGATTCATCTGGTGGCTCTTCAGATATTGCTGTCACAGCCTCTGCCAGTTCATCTGCTGCAGCTAGTACCTCAAGTAGATCATCAGCACTCATACCTTCTCATGATATATCTGACTGGGTTATCGATTCCGGAGCCACACATCATCTTTGTCGAGATAGAAGACGACTACAGGCCTACAGGGATATTCCTCCAGGTCGTTCAGTACAGATAGCAGATGGTTCCCACTCACCCCTTGTTAGCCAGGGGGAGGTTTTCTTATCCTCCACTATGCAGCTACAGAATGTTTTACATGCCCCTGAGTTCTCACTGAATTTGCTGTCTATTAGTCAGATTACAAAGGATTTGAATTGTCGTGCTATATTTGACCCGTCTTCTCTCATTTTTCAGGACATACTCACGGGCAAGGTGATTGGTTGTGGCTCTGAGCAGAACGGGTTATATCGGCTAGTTCGGGAATCCTATGTTGGCGTCTCCTCTCACTCCGCTGGACCAGTCTCACCTTACATTTGGCATCTTCGTTTTGGTCACATTCCGCTCCAGAAAATGCGCCATCTTCTGCCCCAGATCTCTCCAAGTTCGCCGTTTCGCTATGAAACATGTCAGTTGGGAAAGCATCATAGATCGAGCTTTCCAGGTCGTCAGAGTCGGAGCAGTAGCTCCCCTTTTGAGTTGTTACATATAGATATATGGGGTCCGAGTCGTGTTCCCGATCACTAGGGACACAGGTTTTATCTTGTGGTAGTAGATGATTTTTCTCGTGTCTCTTGGGTATTTCTTTTGAAGAATAAATCTGAAGCAGGAGATGTTAATAGAATTTGATTAATGAAGTGCAGAATGTTTTCTCTTCGTCAGTCAAATATGTTCGGACTGATAATGCCCTAGAATTTTGTACAGGCTCTTTTTCTCAATTTCTATCATTGAAGGGTATTATTCATCAAACCACCTGCGCATATACGTCCCAACAAAATGGTGTGGCGGAAAGAAAGCATCGCCATCTCTTGGATATTACTCGTACCCTGTTGATTCAAAGTTGTGCTCCTATTTCTTTCTGGGGGAATGTTGTCCTTACTGCATGCTATCTGGTCAATAGAATGCCGTCCTCTGTCCTTGGAGAGAAGATACCCATCTCTCTTATTTTTCCAGACAAGGAGCTATTCTCACTGCCACCACATATCTTTGGCGCTGTGAGGTTTGTCCATCGTCTATCTCCTGGACTTGATAAGCTCTCTCCTAGAGCAGTCAAGTGCGTCTTTGTTGGTTATTCCAGAACCCAGAAGGGATACCGGTGTTATGATCCTACAACCAGCAGGTACTTTGTTAGTGCGGATGTCACTTTCTTCGAGTCGATTATGTATTTCTCGCCAACTGGGGACAGAATGGTACCATCCACCACCACTGATGATATTTATGTTCCACCACCACCTGCTCGTATTTCACCTGAGTCGTCTCCTGTGTCAGTTCCTATGCCAGCACCACCGCCACCACCACCTCCACCTCCACCCATTCCACAGCGAATCATATCACCATTTCCTAACCACTACACGCGTCGATCAGGTCCTTCTCAGACAACAGATCAGCCAATCACTACGCCTCAGGTATGTTCAGATGATGTTACTACTGACGGGTCAGGTTCAGTACATATGCAGGATGACTCATTACAGGTGGACCCAGATGATGATCTTGATGTTCTGATTGCTATTCGGAAACAGAGACGACAATGTGCATCCGATCCATTTGCTTCACAGGTTTCCTTCCACCGACTCACAGGTGATTTTCAGAAGTTTGCCACAGCATTGTCTTCTGTGGACATACCACGGACATACCAGGAAGCCTTGAAGAGTGAGTGCTGGAGATTAGCTATGGAAGAAGAAATGAGGGCCTTGCAGTCCCGTGGTACATGGTCTTTGGTCCATGCACCTCCAGATGCATCCGTTGTGAGCTGCAAATGGGTCTTCACAGTCAAATATCATGCAGATGGCACGTTGGACAGGTACAAAGCACGTTTGGTCGCCCGTGGATTTACACAAACATATGGCGTCGATTACATGGATACATTCTCTCCAGTGGCGAGACACTCGACTCTCTGTATTCTACTATCTGTTGCCGTGGTTCGTGATTGGAGCATTTCTCAGCTCGACGTCAAGAATGCCTTTCTGTACGGGATTTACAGGAGGAAGTCTACATGCAGCAGCCACCCGGGTTTACTGCTAAGGGGGAGAAGCATATGGTCTGTATACTTCACAAGGCGATATATGGCCTCAAATAGAGTCCACGAGCGTGGTTCCAGAAGCTGTCCAATCTATTTGAGCACCAGGGATTTAAGAGGTCCAATGTTGATCACTTGTTGTTTGTCCAGAAGTCCTCGGCAGGTACGGTTGTCATAATGGTCTATGTGGATGACATTCTTGTTACAAGAGACGACGTTCAGGGCATAGCGAGGGCGAAGGCATTCCTAGGTCGTCAGTTTGTTACGAAGGATCTTGGAACCCTAAGATATTTTCTGGGGTTAGAATTTGCAAGGAATGCACATGGTTTGGTGATGACACAACGGAAGTACATTACAGACTTCCTGGTTGAGACTAGTATGGATGGGTGCAAACCATCAAGCATCACCATGGACCCCAGCATGAAGCTGTATGATGGTGATACTGATGAAGTAGATAAGAGGAGATATAGAGAGATGGTGGGAAAACTCCTCTACATTACCATAACCCGTCCAGACATTGCATTTGCAGTTAACCGGGTGAGTCAGTTTATGGAGCAGCCAAGACAGATCCACATGGATGCTATACACATGATACTGAGATATCTGAAGTCTTCTCCAGGGTTAGGGCTGCTATTCAGAAAGGGCACAGACTTATCCATCTCAGCATGTGCAGATGCAGATTATGCAGGATGCCCTAAGGATAGAAAATCAACCTCAGGGTTTACAGTTTTTGTTGGAGGTTCTCTGGTTTCTTGGAAAAGCAAGAAACAAACTGTGGTGGCAAGGTCTAGTGTGGAATCCGAATACAGGGCAATGGCTCAAGCCAGTACGGAAATGATGTGGGTTCGCTCCGTATTAGAAGACCTACATGTAGTTGTACCTCTACCTATGAAGCTTCAGTGTGACAATCAGGCTGCATTGTTCATTGCCAACAATCCAGCTTTTCATGAGAGGACCAAGCATATTGAGTTTGACTGCCATTACACCAGGGACCTGATCCAGAGAGGATTGATATCCACTGCACATGTTAGCTCAGGAGATCAAACTGCCGATGTCTTCACCAAGCCACTGCTCAGAGGACCCTTTCAGAGATGTTCATCCAAGCTGAGCATGATCGACATCTATGCTCCACCTTGAGGGGGAGTGTAGAGATAGTTTCGAGAATTAAATAATGGTTTATGTAGCTTGTTGCTATTTCTCTCTTTTATGTAGACGTCTCTGTAATTTACCCTTAAGGCCTCTCCCTATATAAGAGAGCCTAGGGTTTTTTCCATGTATCATATCGAAGACTCCCTTTCTTCTAACAGGAATATATGGATTTTGCTCAGTCTCTAATGAAGTTGCAACCTACTATCACCATGACCAAGCTTAGGAGGAAGATCCTTGCAGTAAAAAGGAAGGCGAACAAACATGAAGAAGAGCTGAAGGTTGAAGCAGAGTTGAAATTTGAAGAACCAAAGGATCTCCCTTTGGTACCTTATTATTCACCTTTAAAGAAGGATTTGCTCGAGAAGGAACCCAAAAAGGAAGCCCATGTCTTTACTAGGATAAGTGAAAGACTAAAGAGGAAAAAGGGACAAGTAAAGATCAGCAACACAGGTGCTAGGGGGAAGAAGAGGAAGACGCAAGTTATTGATATCAGTTCCTCTTCCTCTTCACATCTACAACATCCGAAGATTACTCATCCTCTGAAGAGTTTTCTTCATCCAAGGGAAAAGAAAAGGATGATGGTTATTATTACTTCAAGAATGCACTGTTCACTTCAGAATGTTTTAGAAGTTGGTTATCAAGATTTTTGATAGGGGCACTGAAGAAGATCAACTTATGGAGATTTTACACTTTTTTTGTTAGGGGATGGAAGGGAGGAAATGAGAAGTTATTCTTCTTAACTTCTTAATTCTGAACTATGTAGTATGTATCCAATTGAACCTTGTGATCTTTTTGTAAAGGCTTGTAAGCCTCTTCTTTATATCTTCTTACTCCAATGTATTCCCCTTGAAGGGCAGTTCTTGTAACTACTTTTCCATGGAATGAAGTGGCTCCCCGAGCCGCCAAAACCAGGATTACTATTAAAAAAGGTCCAAAATATGATCTCTGCGTTTCTCAGTGGTAAATTTGAATTCCTTATTTTGAATTATTAATAACATGTGACTCAATTCTAAAAGAGAGGAAAGACAAGAAAAAATGTGCATATTGACAGCTATGTAAGGACCAACAATGTTCAATGGGGGGGTTTCTGTGGTCACATAAGGCAGTTCAGCGTGAAGCGGTATTGTAATATGCACCAATAAAGGTACTCATATATCAATAAATTACTGGGTCGAATCCAATCATAGATATGATATAACCTAGCCACAAAATCTCAATTCCGTGATAGCAAGAGCTTCCATGACTCAATTCCTCATCTAGGATAATCAATGTTCATCACGATAGCAAGAGCTTTTCTATATTATGTAACTCTTAAAAATATCACCTACAAGGTCCTCTGATGAGTAGAGATAGCAAAGCAATTTGGATGTTGGGAAAAGAAGTGGAGCGAAGCGAAGCGAAGAGAATCAACGACACAGAGCATCATCAATGGGGAGTAGAAGCCACAAGTCAACAAGGTGAATTATAAGCCTTAGAGGCAAAAGCAGTGGCCCTAGAGCTTGAAAGTAAAAGTGCCAATACTTAGAGTTAGGTTCTTCTGTAAGTACATTGGATTTAATTGAGTAAACTACTTAAAAGTCCCGGAATTTTACACTCAAATTCAATGTGGCCGCCTATCTCTTAAAAGTCACGATGCAATACTTCCAATATCTATTCTGTCAAATGAACGATTAATTCCAATTTGTGGACTGTAGTACCCTCCGTGTGCAGATGCAAGCACGAGTTCTTCGCTGCTGCCATCGATGGATTGGGAGAGAGCAAACCCTAGCCATGGTCCCTTTAAGAAAGAAGGGAATCTCTAGAATGGGTTTCATATCCCCCAAGAAAATGGAGACAAATATCTTCATGAAGAATTTTAAAGAAGTCCCACATTCCGAAGTCATTTATACAAAGGCTAAACTTGGTGGAAAAGGGAAGAGAATGATTTGTTTAAGTGAAGAAGTAGAAAATTTGCAGCCATACAACCTAATGGGAAAGAACTACAAACATAATGCTGAAAGAAAAGGAAAGTGTCTTAAATTACGTACACATCAATCACACAAATTCAGATGAATTTCTTCTCTACCAAACCCAATGACCAAGCAACTCATCAAGAGATAAGTTTTACAAAGAGGAGAATTGTAATTTATTTTATTGTTTTTTATTGCAAAAAAAATCAAAAGTCACAATCTTACTATGTGTCTTTTGGTTTGGGTGTGTCTTTTGGGTGAAAGGTTGTTGTTTTTAATGGGTTAAATCCCTATATAAAACACTTACTCATTTGTAATAGGAATATAAAACGAAGTAAAAGTTGATTAGCCATTGGCTTTATCCACTTTTCCTTTTTGAATTTCTTTCTCCTCTCAAATCCTCCAATCCATTTCTCTTCCCTTATCTTCTTTCCTTCCCATGTAGCTCAACATGCTCCTCCTTTGCTCTTCACCCTGATTTCCTCTCTTCTCACCCCTTAAAAATTCTTCCCTAATTTCCACCGCATCAGTAGTGCATAAGGAGGAGGACGGTGGACAGGGGATACTGAATTTGGAGGAAATGAATGGTATTTTATTGACAAATTGGGTGACCCACATCTAGGGTGGAGGGGTTGATCTTTTATGCAGGACGATACACTCAATTTATGGAGTTTAGCTCGATCCCTCTGCGTAGGTTATTGTTGTATATCTGCCTTCCAGCTTCTAGAAGGGGACTTGCTCGATGCTACCTCATGCGGTTCAATTCATGAAGCATGCTCTAGACGATGGTTCTAGCTTCCACTTTGGATTAAAGAATGGATAGGGCAGGGGATTCTTCAGGCTTGGTTCCATGGCCTTTTTTCATTAGCATCCGATACTGGATGTTCAGTGCATGTTTGTTGGGAGGGTCGCAGCTGGCTTCCGGTCTTGCATATTGACTTATTGGATCAGTGTTTTATGGAGTTTATGCATCTTCTAGAGGAACAACTGGTTTGCAGGGGTCTTTCCGACACAGCTGATCACTAGTCTCGAGTTGATGTTTTATTATGCGGAAGGCTTATAAGACCTTTTATTTGGTGAAGATATGCGATCTATGGATTACCTCATATCAATTTCGAGACATTTGAAGGTGAAAGATCCCATTATGATTTCAGATTTTCAAGAAGGGATCACCTAGTGACTGGAGAGTGAAGAACCAAGTTTTGCACTGCACTGGCGGCACATGTTAGCGTTGTATGTCTTCATAGGAGGTCATTGAGCATCTCTTCTTTGCTTGCTTTATTGCAAGGGAGGTGTTGGTGGTTTCATACGTAGAGTCAGTGTCAACCTCTTTGAGTTAGTTTTGGGACTCCGACGGAGCTGGAACATGGTAGTAGCCCCATCAAGACTTGGGTGGTGGCTACTTTATAGTTGATATGGCTTGCGGGAGTAGGTTCATATTCCAGGGAGAAACAAGTATATGGAGAATGTATTATAGCCTACAAAAAGCATCCAAGCCTTTTGGTCCTTGTCATTATATTGTTTTGGTCTCCTTTTTGGATAATAAGAAGATATAAAAGTTTACGAGCGAGCATCTCGTCGATGTTGAACCTTCTTTTCCCTTAAAAATAGCGTGATAATTCGCTACAGAACGCAATGTTAATAAGAGGTGTAGTCATCTACAGTGTTACAAACTTATAATTTAGTGGCACAATAGTAAATACTGAACATTTATCATTCATAAATTTTCCTCAAAAAAAAAATAATCGTTACTTAATCATAATCGTTCAACATATATGTTGAGATATTTGTATCTCGTTATATCTATTTCTTATTTCTTTATCTTTCATGTATCTCTTATGTAACTTACTCAGGGCTTTCTCCCATATAAGAGAGTCCTAGGGTCTCTATGATATGCAAGCACTTCTATTTATTTCACATGGTATCAGAGCGATGGTCCTACACCAGAGTTCCTGTATCCCACCAAAATCATAACCCTAACCCCCCTGCCTGTCGCCCCCTGCGAGCTGCCTCCAATCGGCTGCTGTCGCCCCCTCCCCGCCCCACCACCACCACTGCGGGCCACAACCCCTAGGTCATCGCACGGCCACCGCACCACCCTCTGTGCGATGTTGCCCAACTGCTGCATGCCCATTCTGCGACCTACTGCCACCAGGTCGTTGTCCGGGTGTCGTCCCCATGCCGTCACACCGTTCGGCTATCACCCCCAGGCCGTCGGGATTCGGATAGTAGTCTGAAACGGTCTGATTTTGACCGGAAAACATGATTTCGGACCTCCAAATTGCATTTTCCTACCCTAGCATACCTCAAGGATTGAAGAGGACAGTTGTATGAGTCTGCACGTACAACCACTTCTCAATATGATTGTGTAAACTACAAAAATCCGCGGGGGTTCGTCTAAGTCGCCCAACCACACCGGAATGGATGGTACAAAGTCCTCCAGCCTTTCATACTTTTGGAGAACTTCCAGCTATCAAGGAAACGCAAATCCGGTCACTAGTACTTTCCGGGTTGATAAGAAAAGCTGAATATCTTGCTGCATTTATTATAGAGCTTTGAATTGTTAGCAAAAAAGGCTTGGTTGAAAGAGGGAGCTCCCAACGTAGGCACAGTGGCTAGGTCAAGACTCCCGCGCATGCTTGTAGTCTGGTTTTCTTCTTTGAAGGTCTCGTGATGACACGAAAGAACTCCCGGCCTCCACTTGACTTCACATGTCTCATGAACCTAATATTGCTTTTGGGGGATATATAGATGCGTCATTATAGGGGTGGAAGAGAGACAATACGGCGTAGGAAGGAAGAAGGATTTTTTTCGAAGTTTGCCAATTCGAGAGCTCCAACGAGAAAAAGGAGTGGAAAAAACCACCGAACCCCCAGAGCTCAAACGAATACCTCCGCCCTCGGTCCAAAACAAAAAGAAGAAAGCGCAATTGAGGTTATGAACAAGGAATTTTGATCTTCTTTAATCAGATGCATAATAAGTGGTGGAATTGGTACTCCATTCGATTCTAAACATCAAGACCTGGTCCCCTTCTGATTAGATAGTGGTCACCCGCACGCAAGTCTCCGAGGGAGAGTCAGAGACGATTGGAAAAGGGGTGTATGAGACTCTCATCTCCCGCGTTGGAGAATTTAGCCATCCTCTTGCGCGCGACTGCCAGATCCCCTGGCTCTTCCACCGTCCGGGCTCCCTTTCCACCGATTGGGCTTTCCCTGCTCCCCCGGCGCAGGCCTACCACGCCGCGGTGACCACAGCACTTTACCTCAGCGCAGCGATAGCGCCTGGTTCAGTGATGTAGCCTTCAGCTAGACCACAGCATCCTTCATACTTGAATTACGGAGAACCAGACCGGAGACGGCATCCTCTTCAGCTCTCCGTTCATTTCCAATACTGATCGTGAAACACCATGAGCAGCAGGATGTTGAGGTCCGGAATTCAAAGTGAAATTTTTGATTTGCCCGCTCCTAGTCGTCATGGGAAAGAAAGGCTCAGAATAGTTTACTCCCTAGACGAATTCCGATTTTTCGGCTATCTTTTAGCATGTCAAAGAGCAAGGGTGATATATTTTCGACGTCCGGTGCCTTCAAGAGCCTGACTCCCATCGTAAAGATGGATGGAACTAACTACAAGTTGTGGTCCATGCAGTTGCAGTGCAATAACAAGAAGCATATTTTGACTGATTCAGAGCTGATGGACAAGACTTTTGCTAATGCTTCTTGGAAGCATAATGATGTCCATGCACGGATTTGGCTCTTCAAGACTCTCACCACGGAGATTGCCAACGGCATCGTCAATCATCCCACAGCCAAGGCCCTAAGGGTCCGTTTGGTTGCAGGGTTGGGCAGGGTTGGGTTGGGTTGGGTACTATTCACAGGGGTACACCCTCCTCACAGTTTACTATTCACCCAGCCCTGTGAATAGTACCCAACCCTACCCAACCCTGCAACCAAACGAACCCTAAATGTCGGTTTCGATCACCATTTCGGTATCTACCAAAACAGAATTTTGATGGAATTTCAGTGGAATTTCAGTGGAATTTCAACCGGAATTTCGGTCATTTCGGTCATTTTTTGTATTAGGACCCCCATATTTCGGTCATTTTGGTCATTTCAGTCGAATTTCGATTTCGACTGACTATTGATATTTGACAGAAATTCGACCGAATTTCGTTGAAATTTGAAGCCATGCCCACAACCAAGGCTATGTGGGACATCCTAGCTATCACATATGGACAAGCCAAGAATGAGAGCAAGATCCTCCAATTGCAGTATGACATATTCTTGACTAAGCAGAATGGTTGGCCTCTTCATGCTCACTTCTCGCATTTTCGAGGCATGTTTGAGTGATTTATGCCCATTACTACCAGCATAGAGCAGCAGCAGGCATACCAGAATCTCACTATGACAGAGATCTTTCTGTCATCTCTTGACTATGAGTACGATGCAGCGCATACACAAGTGCTTACTGGAGAGACAATACCACCGATGGAGGTCTACAAGAAGCTGAGCAGAATGACTAGTTCATCCACTACCACGGACCAATCTCCATCTGCAATGGCGGCTTCTCATGGCAGTGGGGGTACTTCAGAGTTTTGTGAGCGTGGATCCTGTGGTCGAGGAGGAGGACGTCAGCATGGCCCATGCACAGACTGCCACTGTCGAGGCCATTCGAAGGAGACATCCTATTTAAAGCATGGGCATCATGCGTCTACCCGTGTAGCTGAGCAGACAAAGACTACACCGACTCCCTCTCATGATGTGAGGCTCGACAATATTGTCTCTAAATTGAGAGAGATAATGACCACACCGTCAATCACAATTGTAGGACCTTCAGATGTTACAACTGTTGTTAGAACTTCTATGAGTTCGTCAGGTATAGCTTATGCACTTACCAGTTGTAGCAGCTCAGATTTGACCGATTGGATCTTGGACTCTGACGCATCACATCATATGTGAGGAGATCGAGCACGGTTTAGTTTTTACAGATCTATTCTCAAGGTTTTAAATCACGATTTCGATTTCATTTCGAGATGGTGAAAAAACAAAACAATTTTGAAATTTCACTAATTTCGACCAAAATCGGCCTAAATTTGTGAAGGGTCCATATCGAGATTTCGATTTCGATAGAGTATCGAAATCAAATTTTCGCAAAATTTGAAACATGATCTATTCCTCCTGGTAGATCAATGGTGATTGCAAATGGAGTTCATTTACCGATTGTTGGTAAGGGGGAGATTGTCCTAGCATCCTCGATGTACCTGCAGAATATCTTACATGCCCTAGCATTTCAGATGAATCTTTTGTCTATTAGTCATATTACAAAAGATTCACATTGTCGTGTCATATTTGACCCTTCTCTTATGTTTCAGGACATACTCATCGGCATGGTGATTATATGTGGTCATGAGCAGAGACGGCTTTACAAACTGATTCAGCCTCCTTTTGATGGTACTGCTACTATTCCTACTAGATCAGTCTCTCCATTCATGCGGCACCTTCACTTCGGACATATTCCTTTGCAAAAGCTATGACATATTCTTCCTCAGATATCTACTCGTACTACCCTAGAGTGTGAAACATGCCAGCTTGGAAAGCATCATTGTTCCTCCTTTCCGAGTAGCCAGAGTCATCACAGTAATCAGTCGTTTGAGTTATTTCATTTTGATATTTGGGGTCCTAAACATGTTCTCGATCATCAAGGGCATCGGTTCTATATTGTTGCTCATTGTTGTAAAAGTCCCCCGACTGGCCCGACTAGTAGGTCTGACTGGTCTAATCAGTGGGGTGGCCGACTGAGTATTGGCTAACTTCAACTAAGCTGACTAGTCAAGCGATTTTTGCTTGTAAATATCATATTTTTTATTTTTTTATACTTTTTTAAAAGCAATCGTATTCTAATACGATTAATGTTTTTTATCTAAATTCAATTACTTCTTTTCTTTCATTATAATAATATTAAAAATATACAAATCTACACAAATATATAAGAATATACATATAAAAATGATTCATATATTTGAAATAATTAAAAATTTCAAAGTCGATTAAAGCCCGACTAAATCCAAATTAGTCGTCTGGCTGCCAACTAATCCTTAGACAGTGACCCAACCGACCGAGTACCGACTACCGATTTTTGCAACCTTGTTGTTGCTATAGATGATTTTTCAAGGCTTTCGTGGGTTTTCTTGTTAAAGAATAAGTTTGATGTTGGTTATATCATTAAATTATTTCTTATTGAAATAAAGAATTTTTTACTGCTCGTGTGAATTTTATTCGCACTAACAATACCTTGGAATTCTTCGCATTACAGCTATCTGACTTCCTCGGATCTCTTGATGTTGTTCATCAGACTTCTTGTGTGTACACATCGCAGCAGAATGGTGTTGCTGAACGCAAACACCATCACCTCCTTGGTGTCACGAGGACCCTTTTGATTCAAAGTCGAGCTCCTCATATGTTCTGGGTAGGGTTGGCCATTGGGCTGGGCCGGCCCGACCCGACCCGGCCCAAAACCCGACCCGTATAACCCGACCCGAACCCGAACTCAAAATTTAGTGGGAGGGCCGTGGTCCCTAAAATGAGCCCATATTGATTATCGGGCCGGGTTTGGGCATGAAAAGGCCCAAACCCGTTAGCCCTATAGCCCGACCCATTCTAAAGCAAGTATATTCATATCTAGTACGGTATAATTATATCAATTATATTCATGTTCATTCCAAATACCATGTTCTAACTTTAATATCCTTATTCGAGTGTGGAATAAATGCTTAGACACATTAATAATCATATTCATTAATGTGGATTGAGGATATTATTACATTAATATACAAGATTATTACATTAATATGCAAGAATGGAATCTATGTCCTCAAGTGTTAGAGCATGTACAACTGTAAGTAACCAATCTGTATTGGGTCATAGTGCCCGCATCTACAATAGAATATGTAATGGTGAATTGAATGGTGGTTTAAGTCGCCATATTTTTTCCAACATACAACTAATGTTAAAATCACAAATTAGTTAGCATGCTTATAGTTCTAAACATGCGCACATGCATAAGAAACAACCATACAAATGCAAGAAGAATGGAAGACATGATATTGATATACATAGGTGTTAAATTGGGCCGGCTCGATCCGAACCCGACCCATTTTGTTTGGGTCGGGTTTGGGTTTGGGCCTAATTTTTGAAAATAAAATGGGCCTAGGCCCGACCCATTAGCCCATATACTTAAATGGGCTTGGGTCGGGCCAACTCAAACCCGACCCGACCCGACCCGGCCCGATGCCGAACCTTAGTTCTGGGTAATGTTGTTCTCATTGCATGCTACCTAATGAATCGCATGCCTTCCACAGTCCTTGGAGAAAAGGTTCCTTTCTCGATTGTGTTTCCCGAGAAAGACCTCTTCTCCCTTACTCCCAAGGTCTTTGGGTCAGTGGCTTTTGTCGACAATTTTACTCCTGGTCGTGATAAGCTCTCTCCAAGAGCTGTCAAATGTGTGTTCGTTGGTTATTCTCGTCCTCAAAAAGGGTTTAGATGTTTTAATCCTGTAAGGAGATAGTATTATGTAATTACTGATGGCAAGTTTTTTGAGTCTATTATGTATTTCTCTCCTACAGGTGACAGGTTGTTTAACTCTGACTTGGGTGAAGATGTTTTGTTCCACCACCTCCTTTACTGCCAGTCTGTCACTACCACATCCTCAGACTGAGCCACAGTCACCTCATTCACCACCACCTCCAACACCCCCACCACCGTCTACACTGACACAGTTTTTACCACAATTTTACATATGCAGACCCTCTACTCGAACCTCTGCTCATGCACCTTCCTCGTCATCCAGCATGCCTCAAGTATGTACTGAACACATTACTTCTACTGATGGCACTAGTGACATGTGTGTACCATAGGACATTGTACAGGAGGAGCCGATACCAGAGAATAGAAAAGCCAATGATCTTAATGTGCCTATTGCCTTGAGGAAGCCGCATCGTACATGTACTACTTATCCCTTAGCTTCTCATGTTTCCTTGGATCATCTTTCTGAAGAGTACATGAGGTTTGTAGTGTGACTCTCTGCTATCACCATCCCACGAACATACCAGGAGGCAGTACATGACAGTAGCTGGCAACTTGCCATGGAAGAGATGGCAGCTTTGCAATCTCGTGGTACTTGGAGCATTGTTTCTGCTCTACCAGGTGCCTCTGTTATGGGTTCCAAATGGATCTTTACGAAGAAGCAACGAGTAGATGGCAGTATAGATCGCTACAAGGCAAGGTCGGTTGTGTCAGGATTCACCCAGACATATGAGATGGACTATCAGGTACGAGGATTCACCCAGACATATGAGATGGACTGTCAGGTACCTTCTCACCGATGGCTAGACATTCGACATTACGCATTCTTCTATCGATTGTAGTGACTCGAGACTGGTCTCTTTACCAACTTCATGTGAAGAATGTGCTTTTATATAAGGATCTACAGGAGGAAGTATACTTGCAACAACCATTAGGTTTTGCTACTGAGGAGGAATCTCAGGAGGTGTACATGCTCCACAAGACAATTTACAGCCTAAAGCAGAGTCCGAGAGCTTGGTACCATAAGCTCTCAGAGTTGATAAAGCATCAGGAGTTTGTGCCATGGCCTCAAATTTCACCGAAATTCGACCGAATTTCGGTTTCGGCGGGTAATCGAAATCCAGCCAAAATGCCTTATATCGACCGAAATTTGGAGGCCTTAGTTGAAAAAACGACCGAAATGACCGAAATTTCGGTCGAATTTCGACCGAAATTCGGTCAAAATTTCGTTTCGGTCAGTCACCGAAACGAAACCGAAATCTGATATTTAAGGCCTTGGTTTGTGCAGCCCATTGCGGATCATTCACTTTTTGTTCAGAGGACACAGAAAGGTACAATTGCCATTCAGATTTACGTTGATGATATTATTGGCATGGGTGATGATGAGAAGGGTATTCAAGCTGCTAAGGAGTTCCTAGGTCAGCAGTTTGTAACTAAGGATCTTGGCAGTCTATGTTACTTCCTTGGATTAGAATTCGCTAGGAACCAGCGTAGTCTTGTGATGACCCAAAGAAAGTTTGTGATAGATCTTCTCCTTGAGACAGGTATGACAGGGTGCAAGCCTGCTACTATCCTTATGGATCCGAGCATGAGATTATGCGATGATGACATTGAGGAGGTAGATAAGAGGAGATACAAGGAGCTTGTTAGGAAGCTCCTCTATGCTACTATCATCAAACATATCCTTTGTTGTGAGCAAAGTGAGCCAATTCATGGAGCAGCCCAAGAAGGTACATATGGATGATATCTATATGATTTTAAGATATTTGAAGACTTCACCAGGTACTGGCCTTATATTCATTAGAGGTATATTTCTTGAGACGACAGCTTGTGCAGATGTAGATTATGCAAGATGTCCTAGAGACAGGAAGTCTACATCTGACTTTGCGATTTCTGTTGGGAGCTCACTCGTGTCATGGAAAAGCAAGAAGCAAATAGTGGTTGCTAGGTCCAGTGTAGAGTCTGAGAACATAGCCATGGCTCAGGGGAGCACGAAGATGAAGTGGGTTAGATCGATTTTAACTGATCTTGCAGTTGAGGTACTTCTTACCATGCAACTTCTATGCGACAATCAAGGAGCTCTTTTTATTGATAATAATCATGCATTCCATGAACAGACTGGCTATATAGAGGTGGATTGCCACTATATCAGATACACGATCCAGAAAGGACTCATATTCACCTCACATGTTGCTACAGGAGATCAGACTGTCGATATATTCACCAACGCACTTGCTAGAGGCCCATTTCAAAGGTGTTGTTCCAAGTTGAGCCTGATAGACATATATGCTCCAGCTTAAGGCGGAGTGTTGAGATATTTGTATCTCGTTGTATCTATTTCTTGTTTCTTTATCTTTCATGTACCTCTTATAGAATTTACACAGGGCTTTTCTCCTATATAAGAGATCCCTAGGGTTCCTATGATATGCAAGCACTTCTATTTTTTCCACAATATACATTTTCAAATTAAAACATTCACCATAATCATTCAAGCGACTATACAGTCCATCATGATGAAATCCAGTGTAGCACGTTAGTCCGTGAATTTCAGGACTACATGCAACAAATTTCCATGTACCTTCAAGAATCAAAATCCCGTTATTGGAAACTAAAAGCACTATAAGGCAGAAAATTGAACTTAAAGTAAATTAAACTAATTCAGAATGATATGGGAATATCATTGCAACTGTCCTACTGCTAATTAGGAAGTCGGTAATGACAACTCTAGTTGGAACTTCAAACCAAAACATTAATTAGTGCATCAGATTGCCGTGAGTGCATTGGTAAATACTTTCTATATTCGAGCATTCTCTACACAATCTCAGCAAAGTAAGTTCGGTTATTATGTATAGAACGCTCTGCCAAAGCCATTTTGATTTCAAAAGTATAAAGCAAGCATTCAGATTGATTTGATTCCACGGAACAAAGGCACAAAACAATGGAATCGAACTCAATTGCATGTAGGCAGTACAACAGAATACCATCTACTTCAAACATAAAAAAACTAAACACTCACCATATAAAAATAAACAAATGATATCAAATAAATAATTAAGATAAGATAAAATTAATTTGTTAAAAAAAACCTTAACCTCGAGCTTCTGCGTGAAAGGGAGCTGGAGGAAAGCAAGCACGAGCCTGGAGCTCGTGGCGACGAGAGAGAGGTGGAGGAGAGGAGGCAAGTTGGAGCCTAGAGCTCGTGGTGGTGGTGATGAGAGCAAGCTAGAGGAAGGAGGTGTTATCTGGAGATCATGAGAACACCATGGCAGAGACCATGAAAGGGAGCTAGACGGGAGGAGGCACGCCGACAATGTGAGAGGAGAGGGGTAGGATTTATCATCGAGGTGGGTTTATTACGGGAGAGACCATGAGAGGTAATGGAGGCCAGTAAAAGCTTATTCTAGGGCATGGCCTCAAATTTCAGCGAAATTCGGTCGAATTTCTGTCGAATATCGATATCCAATCGAAATTCAACCGAAATAACCGAAATATGGAGATCCTAGTACAAAAAATGACTGAAATTCCACCGAAATTTTGTTTTGGTCGATACCGAAATGATGACCGAAACCGACATTTAGGGCCTTGTTCTATGGCAGTAAGTCTTAAACCCTTTGATCAAGTTATTAAGTTACGAGTATACTGGTGAGGCGAGTATCCATATGAGTCCAATCGACTGAATAATCTGCCAACTAAATTGATTAGTTGTTTGATTGAGTAATGGCCGACTTTGCCTAGCTAGTTGCCTACCCTACTGAGTCGACTAGATGGCTCATTAGTCAACCTCGTCGGTCATTTGTTTTTGCAAGCTTGCTCGCAGTTGAAACTAGAAGAACGGAAGAGGAGGGCCTGATGCATGTGCTGCAATCATATCATGAGGCATAATGGCACTAAGACTCATGCTAGTGCAATGTTAAGGTTTACATGGTGCTCAACCGAGCTCAAGGCACAACCCAGAAATCGTAAAGATATCGAAGTCGTGGACTGCCAAGGGTGAGGGCAAAACTATAAGAACGACTCTAGGCTTGTGCTGGGCAGTATTGTAAGCACTATGGTGAGTGTACATGGGCTAGCACATGGAACTCAATAGCCACGCATGGGTGCGGATGCGGGACACTCCTAGTGCACAGCATCAACGAATGACGAGGTTGTTTTGGCGGCATCTAGGGTTAGGTTTTATTTGATGGGAAATATTAAACGTTGATTTAGGATCGTTTCTCCAATGTCATGTTAGGAGAAAAAGGATGATCTATTATAAAGAGGAAAATAGTACAGACTCAACAAGTAATATTTCTCTGATAAAAGAAATACAAATTATAATAAAACAACCTTTGCTCCTTAACAAATTATTATTCATGCCAAAATAATAAGCTGCCTCGTAATGCTTAATACCATCTGGTTTCACGATTCTGATTTCATATAATTACCTGATAAAGATTTTAGGAGCTCAATGGTTTTTTAATATTTGGGAACAATTATCTTGATTGCATCATCATGTTTTACAGTAAAGTCCAAAAATAAGCTTCTTGGATGGTACTTATTTTTGCTAATTAAAGTCATCGTGTAATCCCCCAAAAGCAACATGTCTGGTTTCCATATCATGAAATGAAAAACACAATATAAAGAAGGTGATACCAGAGTATGAAAATAAGGCTGAATGCTAGTGAAGCAATAGGAAAACAAATAAAATACCAGATGACACAGGATGCTCCGGCAGATGCATAACAGCCCTGACCTGTATACTTTCTGGTAGAAGACAATTGCAGAAAGAACCTAAAAGGCCAAATTTAACAAAGTTATACAAAAAAACGAACAAAATTTTTTGAATTAAACCATTTTATACTGACCTACTCTAGCAAGACGGTTCACCCACAGAGGTATGGGCTTTCCAGTCAAATGTAGGCAAACATCGTCAGTAAAATGGTTGCAGTTTTTAGCAATCAAATGATATGTATCACCATGATACTTTCCCGAAAGATGTTCCAAGAAGCGTCTGAATTCTGAGCGAGACATGTCAGTGCTTCCTAACCAAACAGAACGTCGATAAGTGAAACCAGGGCAGCTTCTTGGTTCCACCTCAAACACGCCACTAGTTGGGTAGTCGTGCGCTCCAAAGCCATATTCCATCCCATGAACTATAACGTTTTATGTATAGAAACCATTGAAATACATCAAGATGACATACATTGAATCAATATAGAAATAAACACGTAAACTAGCCCAGAAGTTTGTTCAACCAAGTCACAGCAGATACCCATATTCCAATCAATTCAGGAAACTGTATATTAAAACATCACTATTTTAAAAGGGATATTTACCCAGCGAACCCTGAAATCTTTCAAAATTACCTCTACGACCTTTGAAACATCGATATTCCTCCCTAGACCCCGTAATCTTCCTCCGTCTTACCCTACAGACCCTCCCGTCAATTTTAACTACATTTGAGTCAGTTACTTGGGTTTGTCGTGAGTTAATCTAACCAATTAACCATCGAACGGTTACGATTAGCCAAAAAAAAGAGAAAGAAAACGTGCAACGTGAGGGTGCAGAAGCTTGGGCGGCAGGGAAGCAGCAGCGGGAGGGGGAGGGCCTCCATCGTCGGCGCAAGGTGCGACGCTTCCGCAGCCGGGGGGAGGGGGAAGCAGCAACGGCCGGGGAGGGGGGGTGTGGCGGTGGTCAGGGAGGGGCACTGGCCGAGGATGGGGCTGGGCAGAGAGGGAGGTCTCGCACGACCAACAGGAGGGAGCCTTTCCCGCCCGCTTCGAGCTGGGCCGAGGTGGGGGTCTCGCACGACGCTGGGCCGAGGTGGTGCGGCTAGGGCACGCGGGTGGGTGGTGGGGGTGTGGGCGGGGCTTTCAGGTCGGGCAGTGTGGGGGTGACCGGGGGGGAGAGGGCGAGGCGCTCTTGGGTCTCCTGCAGGCCGATCGGGGGTAGGAGGAAGAAGGGCGGCTGGGGCATGCGGGGGGGCGCTTGCGGGTGAGGAGGGGAGGGAAGCGTAGGTGCGGTGCGGGGTTGGGGGAACTCGCGCGACCCACAGGGAGGGGGGCTTCGAGTTGTGGCGGTGGGCCGGGCACCGTACGATCGGCGGGGAAGGGGGCTTCGAGCTGGTGGAGGAAGCGTGCAGGGGAGGGGCTCTGAGCGGGGCGTCACGCGGCCAAGGGGGAGAGGGGCTTCAGGCAGGGAGAGGCGGTGGCGCGGGGGAGGGGGGGTTTCCAGCAGGGGATGCGACGACGGGGAGGTGGAGGGGCTGACGTGGATGATGCAGTAGTGGCGGCCGGGGGAGGGGGGGGGGGGGGGAGCAGCATCGTCGGGGCCGCGGGGAGGGGGAGCAGCATCGCCGGGGCCGCGGGGAGGGGGAGCCGAGCAACGACGGCAGCGGGCAGCAGGGCCTCCATCGTCCAAAGGATGTGGGATGAAGAAGTGGCACTCAATGTAAATTTAATAAACAAGATGGGTATAGTATAAAGGAACATAACGGAATCTGGTCAACTTTAACGGGTAAATTAACAGGACTTAACCGCAGGGTTTGTAGGGTAAGGGTTAGCAAGATTACGGGGTCGTGGGAGGAATTATGATGTTTCAAAGGTCGTAGAGGTAATTTTGAAAGATTTCAGGGTTCGCTGGGTAAATATCCCATTTTAAAATTATTCATGAAGATCTCAAGAAACAGCCATTCGTGGTGATATTAATAAACACATACTACAATTTCACCACACCGCAATCAAGAACAATGCTCAAAATCCCACCAATTCAAGAACACTGTCCAAAATCCTAACGATTATTTGGTAGTATATAGAGTGACTGTGCACAATTTAGGTGCCCGTCCTTTTTCCTCAAAAAACCTACTGATGAAAAAAATAATCCTCGGTGACGTTGCGGGTTATTGTCTCTCAGAACTCATCAAAGCGACCACTATATAAGTGATGAAAATCAGCTCAAGATTCTACCCACGCTATTGTTCTGAGGGTCCCTAGCATTACTGCTTACTCAGCTCCCATATGACAATAAAAATTACTTAAAGTTAACAACATATCTTGTTATAGGAATGTGTAGTTCATACAACTTGAGAAAGCTCAACGAGAGAGCCCCTAGCATCAATGAGGACAGGAGAGTCACCCTTCCAATTAACAACCTGTTGCTCTACCCGGTCATGTAATCTGTCCATCAAGGGTTTGAACTTCACTAGGAGATTAGTTCATCATTGAATAGGAACAGATTTTTCCACGCAGTCCCTTATCCCCACGTAATCTGAAACATCGTATCAAATCAAACAATAGATCATGTAACATAATAGCATGCCTTTTTCGTGACCAAAAAATTTATTCCAACCTTTGGTACAGCCAATTCTCGTATAGATATGGACTGCGATAATTTAAGTGATTTCTTGTCATTCTTTCTCATTTAATCTAATCACAAAGAGAATATCATTTTGAAACAATTCGATCACAATATGTAGGAAGTCCTGCAGAGTGATCAGGGTCATTTAAGCACCGAATCAAGAAATCTGCAAGCTTGTCTAATTTACGTGATATTTAAACCATAAAATCAAATAAGAAATTAAGATTTGACACCAAAACCTAAATCCAGTTACACGAGATAGGATTCCGTGGAAATCAGTTTGCATCACCGTAACCTGCATCGATATCAAAAACTCTTCCTAATACAGTAATGCAAATACCTTCGATACCGGTGTGGAAGACCCCGAAACCAAACCAATAGAAATAATTGTTCATGGGCGTGAGGTCGTAAACATTCAAATACAACTGAGTCATCCTCTTCCTGGTGCCAACGTCGTTCCCATCTCCTCCACGATCCTTCGACTCCGATGATGACGAGGAAGATGACGAGGAGGAACGTCCCAGGAGAGATGGCATGATTCGCCACCAATTCCCTCTCTGATAGGAACCGCAAGCGAAGCCCTAATTCTCGAATCACGGTCGCATTCTGACCATTTCGAGGGATCACCGGAAGATCTCGGAATAAAATGTGGGAATTAGGGCCCCTCGTCTCTTTTATTGACACCCCTTTCTCGACCTGGGTGAGGCATGAGAAAGAAACGATGAATCGTATTTTATATAAATTAGTGATACGTGGTAACAGGGGCTGAGCTATTCCTTTCACTTTACCCTGCTTACGTGGCGGGATTTCATTGGCTGCCAGCTTGATGGTATTTGATTCTTGCATACCAAACTTTGTACATAATTTCGGGCCGTCCCGCGTCGTTTTCGGTATTTTTTTATTTTTTTAAAAAAAAAATCATTATGTATATTCATCCTTATATCTCTCCTATATGTTATTGGAATTTCGTCAGAAATAGAGACTCCTACGGCCTCTATCGAGATGACGTCGATTTAAAAAATCATGTTACCGTTAAAAAATGACTATCTGGATGGAGGCCTTAGGAGTCTCTGTTTCTAACGAAATTCGAATGGAATATAGGAGAGATATAGGGATGAATATACGTGGTGATATTTTTCAAAAAAAATAAAAAAATGCCGAAAACGACGCGGGGGCAGCCACTTGGGGCAGCCCCATTAAACTCAATTTCATAGTATTTGAATGAATTTGGTTTTATGGGAGGTTACTATCAATCATGTCCCTGGAAGGGGACTAGAACGTAATAATGAACAAGATAAACGCAGGTGCCAATTTAGCAGGAGGTGGGGATTAATACTGCAAAAGTCGCAAGAATGGTCACGTGTTCTGTATCATGTGAGCCCTCAGCAGCAGCTGGTCCTGTATTCTATTATCGAATATTACGAGGGCTATTACGCAAATGACCCGTGGTTTAGATCCGACGATTTCGCTGGTTTGATCGAACGGCTAGTATGGATTCGTCTCGTTGAATCTCCACCGTCGATTCGTTGATACGTGACAGATGATGGATCAACTTGGAACGACCATGTTCTTCCTTCGTTCGTCTAATGTACCACTACAAGAAATTAGACCTAAGGCAACGAATAATTTGCTATATCTTCCAATGTTAAATGTTAACAATGAATATTATTTGTTGTCAAATGATCTTTTGTACTTGTAATTAAAAATGAATATCATATTCGTTGTTAAATGTTCATATAACGATGATTTTTTCGTTGAATTATTAATTAAAATTCACGCTAATCGTTGTTATATTTAGCAACGATTAGAAGAAAACTGCAGAGAATAACCGTTGTTATATTATTCGTTGCAAGGAATATAGCAACAAATATCATTATTCGTTGCGAATTTAGAGAAGTAAGCAACGAATAATATTCGTTGTTATATATTTAAGTACGGAAGATATGACAACGAATATTAGATTATTTGTTGCCTTAGGTCAATTTTCTTGTAGTATGTGCGAGTTCTGAGTCTCCATGGGCGATGAGGTCCTCAGATGATGCAGTCCGACGGTTATTGAAGAGGGACGAGGCCAGGGGGTTGCCCTTGAGATCTCCCGGCGAATGCAACGAGGTTTGAAGTCTGCGGAGGAACCCTTAGGTTTTCGGGGCATTGGATTCTCACCAATGTTTGCGTTACTCAAGCCGACATTCTCGCTTCCGCTTCGTCCACACCTGCTTGCGCGGGCGCTTCCCTCTAAGGCGGAACGCTCCCCTACCGATGCTTTTTTACATCCCACAGCTTCGGCAGACCGCTTAGCCCCGTTCATCTTCGGCGCAAGAGCGCTCGAGCTCAAAGCTCGATCTCCCTCGATAGTGGACGAGACAAACGGATAGATAATGTTCTTCTCGATTTGAATGAATCAGATGCGGATCGTGGTTGCGCACAAGCAATCAAATCGAAAGATAGACTACTCAAAACGAATCAATTCTCTCCAAATCTGCTCGTGCTCATATTAGATCTAGGGAGAGAGAGAAAGACACGAGGAATCGATCTGTTATATACTCTTAGACACAGATGATTTTCCAACTTCCAAAACAATCTCAGATTTAACACTGCTGTCTTATTATGCATTCAATTCAACATAGCATTATTGATAGCAAATGAATCTTACAATTTCGATCAAACTCCAATCTGAAGCTAGGATTATCTCATGCAGTTGATGAGGGTGACAGTGAATGCAGGTCTTATGTGTGAGATAAAAGAGTAGACACCAGATTTCAGATCAGATAGATCTGAGGTGCTGTTGTTTCAACTCGGGGTCGAAGAGCTCGAAGAGGCTGAGTCGCGGCAGTAGGGCCTACAGCTGCATGAATCTCGTCGTTCCCGATCAGCAGATCAACTCGAGGGTCTCTCTCAATTGTTACTTGAAGTATTGTTACAGGAGTTCGAGGATTGAGAGTGCTGTGGCGGATGAGAAGGCTCTTGAAGCCATGGGAGTGGCTTTACAGCGAGTAAGGACAGAGAGAGAGAGGTGAAGTTTCAAGCACGGAAATAGTTTACAATCAGATGTGGAGGTTGCTGACCAATCGGGTCGATGGAGAAACACAGCAAAGAATGGGGAGGAAGGGGATGTTGACTTGATGGGTCAACATTTTCGAATGGGAAACACCTAATGGGCTATGGTGCGAATGCGTAGTGGGCCGATCAAACCAAGTCGAAGTTGACCTGATTATTTGACTCTCTACAGTAAATATCATTTTTTATCAAATAAACAATTGACATTAAATTAAAATAAGTAAAAGGTAAATTTATATTCATTATCTATAAGGTATTGTATGATATTCGTAGAAATAATAATAAGATAATCAAGAAACCAATCAAAAATATATAAATCTAGGTAAATTATACATATAATATACAAAGAATGGTTTTTAGCTCATTGATTTTACAAATAATTAAATATTTTATTTTTAATTTATTTAATCCATAATTTAACATACATAATTACTTTTTTATCTGATTTTTAGGAGTGTATTTACAAGTATATATAAATGCAAGCAAGTACAATATTAGTCTGTTTCGCACTTTTTTATTACTTTGGTTTTATTTGATTATTTTAAAAGATTTTTATTGGGAATTTATTTTATCACAAAATCTTAATAATTTACAACAAGAGAAAAAAATACAAATCATAGAAAAATCACCTTAAATACGTGCGCACATACATACATATATACATCTAAAGAGTTGATCATGTGAGAGCCAAAAACTGTGAGAGCATGAGAGCAGTGAAACTGGACCACTATATTCTTCATCTCTCTCCTCCTCCAATCAATCAGGACAGAGATGACAAAATCTAGTCGTCCAAAATCATTGCTTTCATGCTCTCACAATTTTTGGCTCTCACAAGATCAACCCTATGAACACGGTTGTACAAGTACCATATATGCCATAAAATTAATATTTTGCATATTAAATCAGTTATCGAGGAAACCACCTTCATTGGATATTTATATATAGCTTTATGACTTGAACTTTAAAGTTGTGTTTGCTCAATTTCATTTTCATAAGGAGTGGGAAATCAATTGAGAAGTTGGTCTTTACAATTTTATTGGAGATATATAGGAATTTTATTCATTGTAGATTTTTATTTAATATTTTTTTGTTATTCTTTGTATTTCTATTTACAAGCTACATGAAGAATTAAGTTAAAAGGAGTTAGTATAAATTCTACAGAAAATCATTAATTTCTATTATATATGCGCAATCGTTCAACCGAGACTGAAAGCTGAAACTCACTCTTTCACTCGTAGGATTTTTGTCGCATTTTAATAAATATTATCAGTTACACAAAGAAGTTCAAAGGTGATTTTGATGAATTCATGATTTTTTTATAAATAGTTATATGCTAGGGAAATTGTTAATTATGATTTTTGTATAGTGTTTTCTCCTATGATTTTAATTCGATTTTTATTTGGTAGAATTTTTGTGTAAAGATATAATTATCATACATCATAGTGAATAAATTTTGGTGAAATATTTACACAGATGGTTTGAATTAATTAATAAAGTTTGTACACTTGTATAATGAGTTATTTTATGTATAAAATAAGTTTTTTCTGTGGTTTTCTTTGCACACTTTGATGGAGGTTACTAAAACTCGCGTATCATGGAAGCGGAAAAAAGTTGAATCATACTAGATAAATAATAGGCTCATCTTATGGGTCGTAAAGCAATCATGCAACAAAAATATTAATGTGAAACCACACGGTCATAGAAACTATTTCAATGTTATTTTATTAACCACGAGTATAGACAATACCTTTGGAGCATTATTGCTAATAGCCTCCAAGAGAGGGGCCTCTTGATTGAAATTCAATCAGATGAAATTTGTACTCACGGGCACGATGATGACTCGCGTGCTTCCCATGAATAAGAAAGATGATTCTTCCCTCCAGTTGTCCATGCCATGGGTGATCCTACGAGATTGACGGGCTCCTAATTTCATCTTATGAAATCGGTCTCTTCTTCATGTGCATGAAGCACTGAACATAAGAATGTTCCTTGAGTAATTGTGCATACTGATGAGGAGCATGTGGAGGGAACTTGTGGTGGCCGAGGTGCATGTGGAGAAAACTTGTGGTGGCTCTAGCCATCGCTCAGATCATGCTGGAGATCAAGCTCTAACAATTAGCAGAGAAGATACTACAACAAGGCTTCGAGGGCCTTGGATCTCGCCTGAGAAGGTGGTGGTCGTCGTTCGAACGACGACACCTACTGTTGTCACCTAAGGGTGGCCGCGAACTCTCTCACCCCTCTCCAGAAAATTAGCGGATCATTTCTGAAGGATGGCGGAGATGGGGCCTTATAGGGAGAGGAGTCGTAGGAATTGGGGTTAAAGGCAAACGTTTCTAGAGATGACGGGATTAGTTAGGTTTTTAGTGATAAAGAGAGAGGGAGAGGAATTCCTGTGAAGGGTAGCTGGAGAGGGGTGGTGCAGGAGCTGGCCATTAGCGGAGAAAGGCAAGGATGAGAGGATAAGGAGGAGGTCATTGGGGCCAATAAGGGTTTCAAGGGTTGAAGAAGTTGGGCTTGATTGACAGGTGGTTGCAGGGTTAGGTGATGAGATAGGTAGTCATAGATGGAGGATTACAAAGTTGGTCTATCACTTTACATAAGTGATGATCAGAGAGGTGAGGTGACGCTGCTGGAGGCAAGAACGAAGCAACTCCAGGCAACGGGAGTTTGCAAGGAGGAAGAGGGGGTCACCACGTGCCCTCCACGTGAGGAGAGAGAAGAACTAAGGGAGAGATGACTAGGAGCCAAGTGGGCCAATGCGTGCATGCCACGTAGTGCGACTTTGACCAAGATGTTGACAAGATGCAATAAATTAAACAAATCAATTAGAAATAGAAGAGGGGCCCAAATGGAAAATGACCAACATTAAAAATGTATGTCTAAATGTGATCTACAATGCTCACGTAGGACACATGCAAACAGAATATCGAATGCAAAAAATGCATTTTTGGTAGTATTTTATGTATATAAGATACCATTTTTTTTGTTTTGCAATTTTTATTTGATTTTTTGATGATAAATAAATACATACAAAATCAAACATGTATGGAATAATGCAATGACCTCAAATAACATTTTTTATTTTCATGTGTTGAGTTAATTTCAAAATAAATTAGGGATGTGGAATGTGTACAGATGGATCAGATCATGAAACTCAAGTCAGAATCTGTCTTTTTTATTATTTTTCTGATTTTTTTATTTTTATGTAATTTATTAAAATAATGAATGAATTAAATAAATAAAAAATTAAATAATGAAAGCGATGTCGTATGCACATGAAATGATGGGTCAAAATTATCAAATATGTATAATGCAAAGTTAGGTCCCAAGCCTTGATTTTCACAAATGAACTCTGATTTTTTTGAATTTGATTTTAATTTGTAGATAATTGAATGTATATTGATTCAAAAGTGAGAAGAGTTCATATAGACACTGTATGAAAGAGTCAGTATTTTTGTCTGTCTATCCTGAAATTAGGGTTTGAGATTATTTTGCATATGTACAAGTTATGATTTTTTAGGATTTAATTATCCTCTTTTAGAATGATGAATCACATATTCATCACCTATGAAACATATCGGAGGGCTAAAGTGTCCCAATTATTACGTATGGGCACACCAGACATAGTCAAGTTATGGATGGACCATGTGTCCAAATTACTGAGAATTATACATGTACTTTATGAGTCTTGTCTCAATTCATAGCATTTTTATTGGTCGATTGCGCTGAACATTGGTGGTATGCCACTAAAGAGCATCTAGAGGATCCCACTTAGGACATATGTTAACGAGTTAAGCATAGAGTTCTACCACGATTATTGCATAGAAGATCAGATGAAGTTATTTATTGAACTAAAATTGGGGACAATGATGGCCCATAACTATCTTATCCGCTACACTGAGCTATCCCGCAATGAATGGAAAATCGGCTAAGTTAATTTGGTCGAGTTGTAGCACGACTGATTTCACATAGCATTAGAAATTGAGCATGAATATATCAACAAGGAGGGGATCGATTTAAATAAATATTGTTTTTAACCTAGGAAGTCTAGGGTCGAGCACAGGTGCACGAGCTACTTTAATAACTAATCAGATCTCCATATCCAAGTGAAATGGTCAATTTATCTACTTAGGTTAGCAATGCACACACTACAATGCAAAACAAGGTGCATGAACATAATGCATTTTTATTTTCATTATATGTAAGTTAATTTAAAGACAACATGCAGCATAAGGAGATGACATACACGCACAAACATGTCCCTAAATAATTAAGTAACTGAGCAATAAAAGTATCATTAATTTCATGATCATTTGATGTATTCAAAATAAGTCCAATTTCATATAATGTCATTTAAATATCAAGAAAATGGCACATTAAATTCTGAAATTAAACATAATATTATAAGTGTTGAATCATAAGTAAATCATGCCATTAGCTGGACAATCAAATAAGCATTAAAAATAAAATTATTTAGGAAATGGTTCAGGAGCATAAACAAAAAAACATACAAATGAAGTTTATGGAAAGAACATTAGCTAAACCCAATTTCATTGAAAACAGAGTTCAAATACTCAAAATATAAAGGAAATGGTTCAGGAGCATAAACAAAAAAACATAAAAATGAAGTATATGGAAAGAACATTAAGTGCTTCACGGAAGCATGAAGATCGCATCATATGAGATCGGGAGCGACTAGTCGCACTAGTGGCTTGGAGAAATAGAATTTAAAATTTTTAAAATGATGAAACCGCCTGATCTGAGAATACTTCTCGAATCATATCATCCAAATCACAAATTAGATATGGGAATACCTCTTGAACCGTGGTTGAGATTGAAGTCTCTAAACGAAGAGACCGCATGTGACGGAGGAGACGCGTGCGAGCACGTTGATGAAACACGTTCTTCTCATAATCCAAGATGTTGATCCAAGCAACATATCTCTTGATTTTTGTCACATGAAATCTGAGGTCTTCTTCACGTACCAAAAGCATTGAGGAAGATGAAAATCCATGAGTGGTCGAAGCGGCAACACGACAACGTAGCGACGACAACGGTCCTCTCTAGGTCACTAAGTGGACAGGCACTTGGAGAGAAAGAGAGGGGGCATGTATGATGACAAGAAAGAGAGAGCTTGTGAATTACTTGGTGTAAAGGAGAGATAGGGTTGCCTCTCCTATAATCTTTTGAGAGTCCATGGATCTCAATTCATGGACAGTACAAATCCAATGGTTGAGATTGATTTCTGTTTCTTTTCAATGGCCATGATTTATTTTAAAAATATAATAAAAATAAATTTAATTAAATTAAATATATTGAATAATTATCAATATAAATTAATTCAATCAAATGAATGAGGCATTTAAGGATTAGGAAAGGAGGCAAGCTCCTTCCTAATAAGAGGGGGGCAGCCACCAAGATTTAGGACTAGGGTGCCCATCCACCCTCTCCTTACGGAAGGAGTGCCTCATTTTCCTATTTAGTGAGATTATGAATCTCAAATTATCCTTTAATTATTTACAACAACTTTTTTTGTAAATTATTTCACCAAAATAATTCCAAATTATTTTGTGAAATATCAGTCATGCCTTGGAAAGTTGTAAATCACATTCACAATCCAAAATAAGATGTAAATTACATTTTCAATTAATTCTCCAATGTGAATCCAATTCACATCAATATTTAAATTATAAATGTTATTTACAAATAGCTATCTCTTATATCTTATAAATCACATTTATAATAATATGTGATTAATATGGATGATGATATCCATATTATTCATATCCATGACAATTAAATCACATTTAATTATGTTGGGTCATCAGTCTCGTGCATCTAAATAATATGAATCAAATTCACATTATTCATGATAATTAATTTATCAATACTTGTAAATACATTTATCAATGGAATTATTCTTGAACTATTTCAAGAATAATGCGTTTTTTCCGTGAATACTTGGAGATAAGGACAAGATGATTATATGTTCCATGTATAGTAACTTGGATGTTGAGATCACATCTCAAATACAGATCTTGGGGACTTCTCATAGAAGCTTAAATCTAGGTCGTATATCTAATCTTCTCATTACATATGAATCACATTCAGATCAATGTCCAACATTTGAGCTAAGATTAGATCGCTTCTCTACTGAGAGGAGTCACGAAAATCTCGACATGTTTCATCACTCCCTCGAAATAGAAGCGTCATGGTTATACAATCATTTATGATCACATTACCCTCAAGTATTCCTAATACATGTACATTATGCATACTTGAAGACCTAGAATAAACTCGAAGATATAGATCTATTTTACATTGTCTTATTCAAGGTTTTATCATCAAGTTTCTCATTCAGTCATTGGGAGTTGGTATCGATCATATGCTTTCCAAAAGCTTATAGCATACCTACAAATTCTTTACATGCTTCCAAAGCAAGACTACCATGTATGGACTTTGATTGATCCCAAAACCTCATGAGTGAGCTCATGTCTTCCAATTCACAAGTGAACCTATATGGCCCCTTTGAGAGATCACATTACTCATATGCCCTTGTATGCACACCAGCTCGCTGGTTTATAGACCTTGATTAGTCCATCAACCTATCAGTATGCCAAATGTACATACTCAGACATATAGCAATACATCTATCTTCGATCAAAGGACGCATGCATATATCATGATAACAGATGATATAGGAATTTGTTATATTGATCTCATTATGTCAACTCTTTGACCTAAATTATCTGACACTTCTGAATCTCTATTCTTATGCAGAGGACCTGTATCAAGAGTTCGGTCGGATACCTGCCTATATAGAAGGCTTGCCATCTCCTTCTCAAGCTAGAGATCATCTCTTATCAATCAATTGACGGTACTTGATGAGCCCTCCATCTAATTGTTTAGATATTCATCCAAGCACCAGCCTCTATGATTCAACAGTTGAATCAACAGTTGTATGATCGTTAAGATGGCCATGGTACATAATCTTAATTGTACTAAGTGACCTTATAATGTATTCATTCATTTAGTCTCATACATGGAGTGAAATAAACTAATAACTTTTATTGATATATCAAACGTTATAATAACATTTGAAGTAGGAATGTTTCGTCTCGGGCTCACGTGGCTAAAAAAATATACACAATATTCTTCACAAATAGGTCCTCAAAGGGGTATTTTTGCAATAATGTAAAGTTCGAGGGATTTATCTATAATTTTCTCAATGCACAAGGATTGTTTTGCAATTTTCAGAAGGCAGCAAGGCCCTGCATGATTTTTTATTACCGTCACGTGAGGCACGTGCAGTCTGGACCTAAATGTAATTTGAAGAAATTTGGGTCTTTAGCTACAATTTACCCACAACCCCACGTGTGGTGCACGTGCTCTGAGGCTAGGGAGGCAGTTTGGCTCGACCCGAGTGGCTTCGATGCATATCAGCTCCTCTGAGTGTGATGGCACGGGATAAGGCTCGATGAGTGCCTACTGTCGTCCGATCAGGATGATCGATGACACATGTACTTCTTACTCCTCTGTTGCTTCGCCTCTTCTGCGATGGACTTGGTTGGGCTCCGATGAGCTCACCATCCCTCCTCCATCATCAAGCTACTGCATGGAAGATCTAGGCACCTTCACGATGGGTTGGCAAAGGTACTTGGAGGTCGAGGTTGTCGGTGAGGATGCTTAGATCGACGAGGCGATGGAGCATCACCGGAGCTTCTGCTCTAAAATGGAGCTTCATTGAAGCCTCTGATCATTGAAGAAGTGGGACCTGCAAAATGATTAGGCATAACCAAAGTGGGTGTGTGCGTGCAAGGTAAGTGGAATGTAGTCCTAACCGAGTGGAGGGATGGAGGACCTGGTAGGTTCATCTCCGATGAACCATAGAAGAAGGGGATGAGGTGATTAGGGTTCTGGAGAAGGGGAGATGGTGAGCGAACTTGTGTGCGTGAGCGAGTGAGGTGTGGTGATGAATCCATGATTCATCTACTTTATATGGTGATTTAACAGAATCTCCTTAATAAATCACTAATTAGATCCCCTAAAATCAATGTATTAACATTAACTAACTTTAAAGGTTAAAATATGTAATTAATTAACCTATGTTTTTTACCTTTATTGAGCCTTTTTATGGATACAAAAAACTTATTTTAACCTAATCCTTCTTCTATTATATTCTTTTACTAATCGGCTAACTAGGCATCAAGAATTAAAATCCATAAAAATCATAAAATCCGAAGAAAATACAAAAAAATGATATTTAATATTTTGTACATATTTTATCTTTGTGATTTTTATTTTACAATTTTATAACCTAGAAGAATCCATAAAAAATATATTAAATATGTATATATTATACATAAAGTAATTCACTAGTTAATATAAAAATTAAAATCCAAAAAAATCATAAAATGCAATAATGTGGTATTTTATTATCTATAGAGTACCTCCAAAAATACGTTTTGTACAATTGACTTCTTTTGATTTTGGATCCTTCACAAGGGTCGTAGATCTAGTCGAGACGAGCAACATTCATGTTGACCACCTTTTCATTTGACCTCATTTACTATTTTTTCCTGATTTTTCTTTTAATTTTATTTATTTTTATATTTTATTTTACCTTTTCTTTTCCTTAATTTTTATTTAATTATAATTATAATTATTTTACTTTACTTTTATTTTTCCATTATTTTTATCTTTTTTTCCTATCTCCTCCCTTTCCTCTCTTCTCTCTTTCCTCTTCTCTCTCTTCACTTTCCCTCTCCAAGTCACGTGATCTGCACGTGACCCTCGCCCCCTCTCATATCCTACGACCGTTCAACCTCCCCTGTAACCCTCTCCTCATGCAATGGCTAGTTCTACGCATCCATACAGCTTCGCCTTTACACCTTTAACCCTCCAACTCCCCCTCCTTAACACTCGACCTTCACCTTCTATAAAACGTCACCCAACCATCCTCGTCAACTTCTGATTCAAGGAGGTAACATCTCCCAAAGCTTGGATGAGCACCCACGAGCGGGAGGGAGGCGTGATCCTAGGAGCTTGAGCTCCTTGTCTGCGGCAGACCCATCTACCATCCGAGCTCTAACTCCATCGGTTGTCGAGCGAAGACCGGTCGAGGTTGATCGACCATTAAGACACCATCCCCCATGCGATTTGATTCACTCTTCCACCATCCCTTCATATCACAGGGAACACACTCCTCTTTTGCTTCTTCTTCGTTCACCTTCCCCACGCTGCTCCTCTCCTATATTTCCTCGTGCTCTGGCCATAGTAAGCCTCTGCCTCATCATCATCCACCTCGATCTCTTAGCTCCTATGCACTTTGCGTGCTCCGCCTCCCCACCAGCCCACCTCGCACCACGCTTCGCCATCCCCTTTGCCGTACGTCTTCGCCCACCAAGCCATCATCGCTTTGTCGATGCTACACCTCCTCGATGACTCCATCGGTCGGGTTGTTCCACCGCCACTGTCATCGCCTACTTCAGCCTCCCTCTACCTTGAGCGAATCACCATCAACCATGGAGTCGCCAAATCTTCTCTAGTAGAGCAACCTCCACAACCCTTGAGGTGTGAGCTGCTTGCCTCCTCCACCCATCAACATATCGGTCGTGTGTTAGTCGAGACTCGATCTAGCTTTGTACGACCTCCGTCGTGTCCTGCCATCATGCCTTCGTCTCCGCTGCATCTCACATGACCTCTGCCATGTGCCTTCACCCTACGGAAGATACACCTCCGCTAGCCACCATCGAAGTCCGTCGTCACCATCACCACCGTTGGATCAGGTCTATAGCCCTTGATCCAACGATGCCGAAGGATCCACACACGCCCTCCACCTCGGTGAGCCCAAGGATGCTCCTGAATGCCGTGTGTAGGCTTGGAAGCTAGGGCCTTAACCGCCGTCTGCACCTTGACTACAAGAATCCGAGCCACAACCACCGACACTCAAGGCTCGTGCATTATACAAGGGCCCCTGCATATCAGAGCAATCATGCACAATTCCCATGCCTTCAAGGGCACGTGCAGTGCATGTGCCAACTTTAGAAATTTGTAGCAACACCCTAGCAACTTTCTCATATTGCATATAAGTCCCTCTAGGGACATTTTTAAAGAAATAACTTTATCTTTATTACTATTTAGTCCCTGAAACTTTCTTCTGTCATATCTTTCTCATTTGAACTGTGATATTTGCGCACAATATGTCATTTTGAAGCTTATTTTGTGCTCCACTATGTTACATTTTATGAGCAAATCAAAGCTTTATTTTAGTCGAATATTATTTAAGTATCTATTTTAATCAATACATGCTAATTTTTAACAGATTTATGCTATTTTATTTTGAGAAAATTATTGATTTATTTTGTAGGGATTTGATCGAGGATATCTAATTTCATTAATTATCTTTTGATAATTGATATAATTCTTTAAGGAATTAATCTCTGTAGGGATTTAATTGAGGGAAAGTCATTAATTTCCCTAACATTTGACGTGACTAAAGTTTATTAATTTTGAGAAGTAATTACAGGGAATTTCAAGGTCAAATATTCTTAAATAAAAATCATTTTTGATATCTTCATTTGTACGAGTATTCATTGATTAATCTTTTATCCTATATACTGAAATTAAATCGATAAATATTTCTGAATTTTATTTCTTTTGATATGTGATAAATTTTGAGGAATAATTGACTTATTTGAATTGAGGATTGAAAATATCCAATCACAGATATCGTAGTTTGTCATCTTCTTTATTTCTTTTGCTTGCATTTTTATCATTGTATTTCCTTCAATTTCTAACATAGAGATTAATCAAGCGATTAATTAATTATTCAAATTTATTTTGAACCACACAACTAGAAATAGTTGGTTCCCTATTTTTGACCTTGATATACTTACCCGCATAGAAATTGTTCCACAATATTCAAAATTTGTGTTTTTTTATGAATCATTTTCTGCCTCCTATACTACAATTATCGAGTATTAAAGATGTGAAAACACATATCATCAAATGGTGCCATTGTCAGGGAACGATGCATTTTTATGGTTTTAAATTAAATTTCTGTAATTAATTATTGTAAGTTTAATTTCTATGTCATTTTTTGTTTTGTATTTTATTTTTTTTGCATTTTATTTTATTTCTATCTCACTTTAGATACTAACCACAATCTTTTTGCAGATAGCTCTAATTTTTATTTATATGAGTGACAACTTAGATTAGGTTTCATTTTCTGCATCATTTATAGGGTATCTCTGAACCTTGCTTTTTGTAATAATTTGGATTGAACTCTTTATGGTGTGTGGGGTTTGTTTCAACCCCTTCCATGCAGTTGGGATCCAACTTGAGTGGCATAGAAATTAGGTGTACATACGATAGATTAAATTATTTATCCTTGCTTGTGCTCATAATTTTTAGGTCACACATTTTCACTAACAAGACGCACTAGTATGTTGTTAAACTTAGTCAAATTTTAATTCACAATTCTTCTCACTAATAGAACTATCTGCTTAGGGTGTTTTCATCTATGCATATCATTTAGTATAAATTTTAAATTCCTTGTATTGTATACCGCATGAACAATGCGAGGAACCACTATAAGTCTTCTGCTTAGCATGCATTATTGAGTTCACGCTTGCACCTGCTTTTTCGATTCTCCCCTCCTCAGTTTTTACAACTTAGGAATTAAAGGATTTGGGACTGCATCTAAGACTCAAGTGATAGCTTTAAAATTAAAATCGGGACTGCTAATCAAGGTGACTGTAAATAAACTGACATAAAATCAATCTTGTGACTTGTGGAGAGAAACTCACTCATTGTTTGTAGGAAATAATCACACACTTAAGGCATAAACAAAACTTGGGGGACTCATTCTAACTACTGATTTAAAAAAAACGACTAGCTACTTCTCAGTGAGGGAACCACAATCTTCCTTAGCATATAGGGTGGTTAAAGAACACCGTGTAAGGTACCGTCCTGGAGTATTATGGGTAGTCTTCATGGTCCGTACTTACACACATACTGTCTAAAAGTATATGCAACTAGCTGTATGAATTGGGGCCAGTCTTTATGGCACTCTCTAGAACCTAAGCTTTGCTTAATATTCTCAAAGATTGTTTTATCATTAATTTAAAATTGAAAAAAATAAGCGGTCGAACTCTAACGTGCCTTTACAAGTGTAGAGTGGGTGGATCTACACATTTTATTTGTGTTTGCTTTGTGTGTCCAAAGGTTATACAATTGTACTCCACTGTCTTTTCTCTCTCTCTCTCTTGACTCGATCATCGTGCTCTCATCGATTCTTTTGACATCAGAGATGGATTTCTCTGGGGAATTTAGTTCATATTTTGCGAAAAATATACAGAACCACTTAAATCTCATGTCTCCCCATGTTCGAGATGACTCTCTTCTCAAGCCCACTTGGTCATGAGACGAATCTCTTCTCAAGACCAACAAGTCACCTTCATGGTTTAGTCGGTCCCAGACTAACCCTCTCTTTAGTTCTCTTCCTATCAAAGAAACTTTTATCTTTGGTGGATCTCTCAAGCCTTCTATATACGTATATAATTTAGACTTATCAACATCTGAAGGTGAAGAGAAAGACAAAATGCCTCCAAATAATAATTCTGATGAAGACGAGAACAACAATGATCCAATGATAGCAATCATCGCCTGGATAACCGTGGCTGAGCAACAGAATGAACTACTGAGAGACAAGTTAGCAGAACTAGAAGGAGCTAGAAATAAAGAAGAGGCTGTCATGGAAGACACATACCTCCTAGAGATTGATAATGACTACAACTAGCTTAGACCAGTACCTCTTGAGGATGCGTTCGAGTACAAACTACACTTCCTATCACTACTTCCCAAGTTTGGAGGAAACAACCATGAAGAACCATACTACTTCCTCCGAGACTTCGAACTAGTCTGTGACAACTTATCTCATCCTAGGGTTAGTCAGTACAATATTAGGTTGAGAGATGCCCCTTTGCCTTAATTGATAAGACTGCATATTGGCTCAAAAATTTCATCGAGGTAGTCTCAACCTGGGATACATTCAAGACTATTTTTAAAGAAATTCTATCCAGTGAGTACTATTAATCAGATAAGGATCAAACCCACAAGCTTCATCCAGTTCCCAAATGAGTCATTTCATGAAACTTGTGCGAGATTTATGAATCTAATTCAAAAATACATATGGCATGACATTAGCAAGATGATGTTGGTCAAGAGTATAGTGAGTGTTCTGAACCTCGAAATACAAGGGTTAGTTAGTGCTTGTTGTGGAGGAATCTACATAAGATGACATGAAGACATTGTTTACAAAGTGTTTGAAAAATTAGCCAACACAAGCCAAGCACATACCACAAGCTGGGCATGCATGCCCAACCCTCTTTGACTCGTATCAAAAGAAGGGGGAAAGAAGACCGTGAGCAATCTGTCCACCGACTAGAGCACTAACATGGGAATCATGGCTGATAAGATAACTGTGATCGAACAGATTTACAAGAAGGTGGACGAACTCCATAAATATACTAATATGGAGAAATTTTCTAAATTACCCAACCAGATAAAGGAACTAGTTGATAGGGTATCTAAGATCCATATACCTACCCTGACTACACCCTCCCCCCCATACACTAGATTTACTACATTAAAGGGCAGGGGGTAGGATAACAGAGCAACTAGGGTGGAGATTAATTTTTCACAATACAAACTGAAGAAACCTTTGCCCAAACAGTTTACGAGGAACCTCCACAAGTCATGAAGATAAACGGAGTATGGTACAATCTTGATCCAGTCAACCAACAAGATCCCAACTCTCTGAACCCTCGTCCACCACTGTCTCAACACGGATATCAACCCAAACAATGGTAATGACAATACTAACAGTTTTTCCTGGGTTATCAGAACCCCCGGTAGCAATACCAATGCTAGGGCCAACATAGCCGGTACCATCAGAATCAGTAATACCAACAACCCCAGGTTGGGAAAGGCCCGAAGTCTTCCTCTTCAATCTCTCCCGAACTCCAACGAGTGATGGATGAACTTCATGACATGAGAGTTGATATCAATCGACTCTCCAGATGGAGATATGAGTGCACCGTACCTCAAACCGTGATTCCCACTCAAATCCAAGCTAATCCTAATAACCTTGGACATAAAGATCATGCAATAATCTCATAATTCTCTTTACCCGAATATGAGATCTTTTCGCATGATGACACGAATCACATTTCTCTCAAGAGCAGAAAGACCGTAACCATGCCTGATCGAGCAAGGGAACACGATGACATAACCCCAATGTCCATACCTAAGCATACATGTTGGGAAGAAGAAGATGAGAGACAACCATTACCCACACCAGAGCACCACATTACATTAGAGTCAAGTGAGTCCAATCGGAAGATGAGGACTCATGGCAGCAGTAGCATCCCCCACGACATTAGTTATTACTTTTCTTCCATAGTTTGAGTCAAAGTCCTTCTGTCAGTCCCAATCCGAGTCCTGACATACTTTCGTTTTCAATAAAAGTGATGTTTCAGATCCTGATCTTGATCGTTGATGAATCTTCATTTCATCACCTTTATTCTATCATTTTGGCCTTAAAAATCCTAGCTAATGCATGTATATAGCCCTAATTTGCACAATTAACATTCATTCTTTGTTGTATAAAAACTGTATAAAATATTGTTTTTAACATCAAAATTATAGAATAAAGAAAAGAAAAGAAAACAAATAAAATACATTTGGTGTTTTATGACCCTAAATCATGAAACCTAGGCATCTTGATGACTAGGTCAACAAGGAATACAATATGGAGAGATAAGAGCCAATAATTCATTAAAATTCCCATTCGTGGTGGCTGACCATCTATCTTGGATTGAACAACGTAAAATCCCCGATTTAGAATCGATTCATGAATCCTTCCCAGATGAGTCATTTCTGTTATTGACTCCTCCCATGTTATGCTAACATGGTTAACTATCGTGTCTCTAAAAAAGTTCCTCAGGGTTGGCCCAAGAATTGAATTGACCGATTAAAGTTGAAATCTAGACACTACCACTGAGAGGATCCATTCCTTTTCTTTAAAGGATTGAATTGTATTTGGATAAGACATATTCCTCAGGAATAATACCTAAGCGTACCCACTCTATATCATACCTTGGAGGCAAGAGGACACTACTCCGGGAAGAGGACCACTGAGAAGATATTACAATGTGGATTTTAGTGGTTGACCTTGTGTAAGGATGCATATAATTTTGTCAGGTCCTGCCCGGTCTGAAAGAATGGGAGGGACCATCAGTCCTAAAGATGCCATGCACATGCAAAATATGTGATGTATTCGATGCATGGAACGTTGACTTTATGGGCCCATTCCCAAACAATTATGGATTTGACTTTCTTCAAAAAAAACAATTATGGATTTGAATATATTTGCCTCGTGATGAACTATCTTTCAAGCTGGGTGGATGCTATCCCTACTCGATCCACAGATAGCAACATCATCTGTAAATTTCTAAAAGATCATATTATTTCGATGGTCAGGATCCCCAAGGTTCTGATATATGATGGGGATAGCCACTTTATCAATAGTGAGATGAACAACTTGACCATGGACTACAACATCGAGCATTGTATCGCTAGTCCCTACCACCCATAATCTAAGGGCATGGCAGAGGTGCCGTACAAGGAGGTCAAAGTAATTTTACAGTTGGTCCACCCTGACAAGAAGAATTGGTCCCAACTCCTGTACCAAGTTCTATGGGCTTATAGCACGGCTTATAAGACCCCATTGGAAACCTTCCCAGCATTTGGAAGACCATGTCATTTGCTTGCAGAAGTAGCACACAAATCAAAATGGGAAATTAAAAAGTCATCTGGAATTGTAGGAAAGAAGAATAGAGATATGAATTTAAATGAGCTCCAAGATATCAGAAACCATGCATATGAAAACAACACAATCTAAAAGGATAAAATAAAGAAATGGCATGACATGCACATTAGAACAAAGAACTTCATCCCAGGGGTAGAAAGTGTGATTGTTTAATGCAAATTTGAAGATTTTCCGAGGCAATATGAAATCGAAATGGATGGGAACTTTCATTGTTAGGGAAGTACACAACAATGGCAGTGCTCAGATTTCTGATACAACGGACATTACAGGACACTTCCCTAGACAATGGACAGGTGTTTAAGCACCTCATCGAATCAAATGAGCAGTTAGTTTGGGTTGAGCATATCTCCTTCACCCGAGGTACAAAATCAGACGAAAGACTCCCTTGGCCTGTGTGAAACCTTGATAAATGAAGCCATCCTTTTCAGTGCAGCTAGAAGATCCAGCCGATCACTTGTATATCCACCTCTGATCTACTCGGTCCTCCGCCTGTGATTGCTCGATCATACTTAGGTTGACCTGAGCCTAAGTATAAGGGGGTGATAGCATTATGTATACATCACTTCTATTCTTTCCTTCTCACCCTAGACCGCCCTATTTTTTTCTTTTCTACTATGCTTAAGCCATCAAAAGCCTAAGTATAGGGGGGCGAGTCGACTTCCTATTTCTTTTCACTCAACTATGCTTGGTACGAGATATGTCTACATTTAAATTTGTGCCACAAAGATGTAGCACATACTAAATATAGGGGTTATATAACTTTATCCATAGCTCGTATTTTAATTGTTTCACATCAAAAGGTATGGGTATAAGTTATGTATATTATGCATACTATACAAATTTTCTTTATGTAAATAATATACATTTTCAAAATTTAGCGGGTATAATAAAAAATTGTGGAAAAAAACTTTTTTTAAAAAAAACAAACAAATAAAACTGACTTAAGGTTCTTTCCATGGCACTTCCACTATCACTCAAGGCTTGAGGATTTGAGAACACATAGTTTTTTAGGACCTTTGATTCAGAGTTAGCCAGCCTTGGTTGTCAGGTTCGAGACTTATTAAGCCAAACTTCCCTCGGTTTGAAAGATATGAGCGCTATATTGCACTCTCGGTCTCTATCCTTTAATAATACGATCATCACATCACCTGCACAACTGCATGATTGATGAGATGAGTTGAGATTTCACTTGATGGACGGGGACATGAGATTAGAGTCTAGAACCGATAAATTTACTCGAGGATGGGATAAGATAGATGAAGGCTTCATGAAACCTGAGTGTCAGCAAAACCTATCCAGTATGTGAACAAGTTCGCATGCTATCTTTTATGTGCCAAGGTGTGATGAAATTAAATAATGATTGATCAGTGTATACGCTAATTTGGTAAAAGTAGTGGTTCTAACCTACAAAAAACGAAAAGAAAAAGAAAAAAATGTGAAAAGATCTCTCAAATACAACTCAATCTCAAAGAGATTTAATCAAAGGCGAGTGCTCCCAACCATTTCAAAGTGGCAACTTGGATCAAAGCTAATTAGGTCAACCGAGTCAGTCTGGTAACTCAAAAAGGGCTTTGCATCGTAAGTGATACATGCCTGGGTGTAAGTATATTAGATACTTAAAAAAGACACACCTCGAATTACTCCTAGGAAAATTAGTACAGACAACTCACCAACTCTTGACGGACACATTGGTCAGCAACAAAAAAATCATGTGTTGAGTAATGATGCACTCGAGAGGGCCCTTGTTCCAATGAGAGGGAGAGAAGAAATTACACAAACCTAAGCCTTCCATCAACTGACCTTTCATCTACTTTTTCAAGTATGATAAACTACTAAGACTGTAGATTGAATGCAAGAATGGATTTTTTCCCTAGTGTTGAGAATTGATTCTTGAGGAGAGTATCTTGGATCAGGACTTTGAGTGACATTTCGATTCGACCCTCATGATTGCAGTACACACTAAGCTTCACATCTCTTATGGTGTATATATAAATAGAGAGTTTGATAATTAGAGAAGTTGGATTCCTTTTGACTACAACTTGATTCTAACTAAATATTTGGGGACCACTAAAACCAAAGTTTCTTAATGAGACAAGTCTTGAATTCGCACATGCACAGTTAGGGATTCAACCTTCTAGCTCACTAAAAATTGCTTGAGGACAAGCAAAGATCTAAGTATATGAGTGTGATGAATTATGATTCGTCTACTTTATATGGTAATTTTAGTAAAATTTCCTTAATAAATCACTAATTAAATCTCTTAAAATTGATTTACTGCAATAAAGGTTAAAATATGTAACTAATTAACATGTATTTTTAATCTTGATTGAGCATATTATTTTATATACAAAAATCACTTATTTTAACCTAATTCTGCTTCTATTATATTCTTTTACTAATTAACTAACTTGACATCAAGAATTAGAATCCATAAAAATCAGAAAATCAAAGAAAACACAAAAACCCTACATTATATATTTTGTACATATTTTTTATCTTTGTGGGTTTTTATTTACATTTTTCTAACCTAAAAATCCATAAAAATTAGATTAGATATGTATATATTGTATATAAATTAATTTACTAATTAAAATCGAAATTAAAGTACAAAAAAATAATAAAATGTGAAAATGTGGTATTTTATTATCTATAGATTACCTCTAAAAATGCGTTTTATACAATTGACCTCTTTTGATTTTGAATCCTTCACGAAAATAGTAGATCTTGTTGAGATGAGCAACTTTGATGTTGACCACTTTTCATTTGACTTCATATACTATTTCTTTTAATTTTATTTAATTTTATATTTCATTTTACTTTTTCTTTTCTTAATTTTTATCTAATTTTAATTTTATTTATTTTACTTTATGTTTATGTTTATTTTTATTTATTTTTATTATTTTTTATCTTTCTTTTCCTCTCTCTTCACTTTCTCTCTCCTCGATTGTCGAGCAAAGATTGACTCAGGTCAATCGACCATCAGGCCACCATCCCCAAGCGATTTCATCCACCCTTTCACCATCCTCTCACATCACCAAGTAACACACTCCACTTTTGCTTCTTCTCCGTTTACTTTTCCTGTGTTGCTCCTCTCCTCCATTTCCTCGCTCTCGGCCATAATAGGCCTCCACCTCATCATAATCGACCTCGATCCCTTAGCTCATTCGTGATTCGTATGCTCCGCCTCCCCACTTGACTTGCCTCATACCACGCTCCACTGCACAGTCATCCCCTTCGCCGCACATCTTCACCCACTGCGCCATCACCACATCACCGATGACATGCCTCCTCGACGACTCCATCGGTTGACCGTTCCACTGCCACTGTCATTGTCTAATTCGTTCGCCCTCTACCTTGGGCGAATCGCTACCAACTGTGGAGCCGCTATCTCTCCTTTAACAGAGCAGCCTCTGCAGTCCTCGGGGTGTGAGCTGCTCGCCAAGACTCAGCCTAGCTTCGCATGGCCTACGTTGTGTGCCGTCATCATACCTTTATCTCTATCGCATCTCGCATAGCCTCTACAGTGTGCTCCACCCTATAGAATTCGTACCTCTACCAGCCACCGTCAAAGTTAGTCATCCCGATCACTACTATTGGATCGACCCTATAACCCATGCTCCAATGGTGGCGAAGGGGCCACACACACCCTCAGCCTCGGTGAGCCCAAGGCTACTCCCGCGTGCCATGTGTAAGCTCGAGAGTCCGAGCCTTAGCCACCCACACCTTGTCTTCAGGCCCCGATCCATAACCACCGACACCCGAGCCTCACACACATGTGCTTCATATGTACGTGGGAGGTGAAATTATGAAAGGGCCCCTACAGATCAGATCAATCATACATAAGTCCCTCGTCGCTAAGGGCATGTGCAACATACACGCCCACTTTAGGAAATTTTCATACACCTTAACGATGTTCTCATATTGTAGATAAATCCCTCTAGGGACCTTTTTGAAGAAATAACTTTATTTTTATTATGATTTGTCCCTGAAACTTTATTCTGTCACAACTTTGTCATTTGAACTCTGATTTTTGTGTACAATATGCCATTTTGAAGCTTATTCTATGCTCTACCATCTTATATACTTTGTGAATAGATCAGAGTTTGATTTTAGTTGAATATTATTTGAGCAAATGTGATTAAAGTTTATTAATTTTAACAAGTAATTTATAGGGGATTTCAGGGTCAAATATTCTTAGATAAATGTTATTATTGATCTCTTCCTTTGCATGATTATTCATTGATTAATCTTTTATCCCACATCTTGAAATCAAATCGATAAGTATTTTTAGATTTTATTTCTTTTGATAAATGATAAATTTTGAGGAATAATTGACCTATTTGCATTGAGGATTGAAAATATCTAATTACATATCTGTACTTAATCATCTTCTTTGTTTCTTTTACTTGCATTTTGATCATTGCATTTCCTTCACTTTAATTCTGACATAGAGATTAACCCATCGATTAATTAATTATTCAAATTAATTTAAAGCCTCGAAAGTAAAAATACTTTGTTCCTTATGTTTGACCTTAATATACTTACCAAGTAAAAATTGCTCCACAATATTCAAAATTTGTGGTTTTTGACGAATCATTTTCCACCTCCTATACTACAATCATCGATTATTAAAGAGCCTTGATTGAAGGTGATGATGATTGAGGTGCCCAATTATCTTCATGGGGGGTTTGGGTTGAGCTTGAGTTAAGGCTACACCGAGGAGGTGGAATGACGTGGAGTGAAGGTAGGGAACAACTGGGAGAATTAGGAGAAGAGAGGGTGTCAATATGGTGGTAGTGGGGGTGTGGGTGGTTACAGAGGAGGAATAAGAAGCAACGATTATTAGATCTGGAGATCCAATGGGCGGGGATGGGGCGTGATCAAGTGGTTAAGATGCAATCATGGGATTAGATCAGAAAGGTGAGATTGGAGCGGATACATGCAATGCAGATCAGATCTGGTGGGATGATCAGACAGTTGAGGAGTGATGCGGGAGGAGAATAAGTGGCGGGCCACATGGATATCCCAAGAGGAGACATGTGGCCCAATAAGAAAATAGGGAAAGGACAAAATTAAACAAAAAAATAAATATTTACAATCCTCAAATAAAAAAGTGTAAAAATATGAAAATTGCATATCCTTTCGAGATCTAGAAGTTTCATGTTGAACAAAAAGTCAAAAAAGGTAATGTGTAGATACTGATATTTTTGTAGGTATTTTTTAAGATTAAAAACATTTGTTCTAATTTATTTTGTTATTTTTTTACATTTTTTATTTATGTTTTTATTTCAAATCAAATAAATATTTATCAAATTTTTATGGGATTTTAATAATTAAGAAAACACATAAATGGGAATATTAATTAATTATTTATAAACAGAAATTAGGGTTAACTATATACAAGAGGTCAGATGTTAAAGTTAGTAAATTAGCTTTGGATCTTATTTAATAGTCTAAGTAGGAGGGTTAATAAATAAGAAATATGATGATATATCACAGATTTATCATCCCACCATGCTTGTTAACTACTTCAACCTTTCATGAGGAGAATTTACAAAAGTTCATTCATGGTTTTCATGATGATGTACAACGCCAATTTGTTTACGCTGGATTTCACCTCTATCAAGGAGTTAGCTAATATGATTATAAAGATGGATGCAACTAAAAGTCACTTCATGGAGGCCAGCCATAGTCCCAGCCTAAGCTGTTAGGGAGATCCACTTGTTAATATTGCTTTAGCTCCCGTAGAGAGCATCATTTCCACCCAGTGGTGACAACTCCAACCTCTAGAAAATTCGCCCCCACACCTAATTTGGGGCATGGTTTGGCGAGTCACGATGATACTCCTTTTCACCTTCCAACACACTCCTAGAGCCGTAAGTCAATAGGTAGTGGCCTCATATCTGGAGGCTTTTTGTCTCATCCAGGTGGTCTTCGATGTTTCCACTGCCAGCATCTAGACTGTTTCAAGGCCAAATGTCCTTTGTGCACTAATAGCTCTGGCTTTCCTCAACCGAGTGTTCGACTAACTATGTCATTTGGGCAATCACATGGAACATCTTTTTATTTTGGAGGTTGTGGTTTTTGGTATCATCCACTACGGTCAACTTGTAGTGCCGTAGTTTCTAACATACTGATGAATCCACATTTCATCATCTTTATTCTATCATTTTGGCTCCAAAAACCCTAGCAAATGCCTGTAAATAGCCTTTATTTCATCATATTAGCATCCATGCATGAGCATCTAATTAGTGTATAGATTAACGTAATTAAAGCCAAAATTATAGAATAAATAAAAGAAAAGAAAAAGAATAAAATATTGTAAATATTTTATGACCCGAAACCCCGAGACCTAGGCATCTTGATGAATAGGTCAACAATGAATAAAGTAGGGGGAGATAAGGGCCAAATACCTATATTTATTAATTCATTCTTTATTCATTTTGGGACCTATTTTTGGTTCCACTTTTTATACACCAAATAAAGAAACTTTGTACATGAAAGTTGTAGATAATTAAATAAAGAAAATTACAAAATTGATTTCACTGAAAAATAATGTACAGATAAAAAGTTGTGGTCTGAATAAAAATCCAGAATGCCAACTTCCCAGACCCGTATCTCACAACTGACAACTCCAAATGCAGCATACTCACCTTTAATTGTATATAGAATAAAATAATCTATTTAATGGTGATGGTTTCGCATTTGGCGGAGCTACGGTCTGAAAGTTGACTTTTGGATCCTTATTGTATACTTGTACAGATTAAGATATTCAATTTATTATTTATTTATTATTTTTTATAATTTTATATTTTTTATATAATGTTGTAAATATACTTATAATAATTATGTACATTAAAAGTGGAATAAAAACCAAAATAAAAATAAAAATAAAATACTTGTATATAGAACACATAGATACAATACTCATATGCATACCTATGTAACATACTCTTATAATTTATTAAATAAACAAAATAAATCAGAAAAATAAAATAAAAATATATTTGTGTATACAAAAGTATCCTATAAATTTAGAAAATACTAAATAAAAATAATAAAATTAAAATACCTAAATAAAAATAAAATACTAAAATAATTAGGTAATATACCTATATAGGGCTATAAAAGCAACTTGTAAAAATATAATTCATAAAAATAAACAAAAATCGTAATAAAATACTACATAAAAAAATAAATATTTTTTATTTTATACCCAAAAATTAATTCGGCTTATTTCTATTTTTAAATGAATTAATAAAATATTTTTTTATCTTTTCCCTGGTTGGTCCACGTGGACCAACCAGGAGCTCCCGACTGTTGACCGGCGGGTCAACAGTCCTTTCCCCAATCACTGTAGCTCCGCGCGGCCCTCATTTTCTCCCCGCTTTGGCGGATTTTTCGAGGCTTTTCCTTGCGTCCTTTGCCGCCGCTTCCTTCATGGAAGTTGTGCCCCTTCGATCCATCTCCATCGCCGCTATGCCAGATCTCTTCAGATCTTCTCCCTCCGCCCGTGACACCTCCTCGAAGTCACGCCCTCACCACTCTTCAAATATGAACCCCTCACTTCCTTCCCCGGGTTGAGTCCCCTTGGTCCACCCCTCTCCGCCTCTCCAGTGCTCCGAGCATCGCCGGAGGTGACAGCTCCACCGCACGCTCTTCAGCCAAGGCGAACGAGGTCGAGGGAGCCTCCACCACCTCCGCCAATCTCCGGCGTCGAGGTTCGCTTCTTCCTCTGGCTCCGGCCATTGAGGGCTTCTCCTCGTTAATTTCTTTCACGCATTCTATTCCTGCTAGCTTTAGGATTAAAATCCCCAAAAAATTTTCGATCTCCATCCACTCAATCGCTCGATCTCCCACTTTGGCCGGAGCGCACCTCCGGCCATTCGTCGCCATCTCGTTGCACGCATCTCCACGTCCATCCAAGGGTCCAGGCAGTTTGCCCTGGGCCCCTTGACTCGTTTTGCAGGTCAACGTGCATTTGAAGACGCCTGGAGCTCGAGTTTTGAGCTCACCGGAGCCAGCGAAGCCTCACGGCTCCGCCAGCCACCAGCGAGCACCTCGGTCATCGCCGAGGCTTGTTGATGACTCCAGGAGGTAGACGAAGACCTGAGGAGGCCGTAGCCTAAATTTGAAGCCCAAACGCCGTCGGAGCCGGGCGGAGGAGCTCGAGGAACTTCGCCCAGTCGGAGCTCCTCCGCGTTCTTCCAACCACCTTCACCACCGTTCGATCAAGGGCGCCCCCCTCCAGATCAAGCAGTAGCCGTTGGATTGCACCACGCCTCAGCCGTCAGATCGTCTTCGAGCGTTCTAATCTCAGCCGTGCATCCACGAAGCGCCATCGCCGTCCGATCGACGACAGGTGTTTAAGTGAAGACCCGCAGCCATTCGATCCGCGCGCCGAGGGTATTTTGCACCTTCACCCTCGCGCCTTTTGTATTTATAGTTTAATCTTCAAACTTTTGTCTGTAGTAATTTTATTATAATATTTGCAAAAAGACCCTCAAATTTTTAGCATTTGCGTCTAGGTCCCTCGCCACGTCACCTCACGTGACAAGTTCACGTGAGGTGTGGGCATTTTGCAAGGGTATCCTCGGTATTTAGTGTATTTAGTTTTAGTCCCAAGATTTTGCATTACAGTATAAACCTTTGGGATATTTTGCATCGACCCCCCCTGGAGTTTTAAATATTGCATTTTAGTCCCTGCCAGGTGCGTGCGAGTCACGCGCCTTGGTGGGGAATTTACATCGATACCCAGGCGGGTCTTGTAATTGTATTTTGGTGCTTTAAATTGAATATCTAGTGTAATATTTCGTGGAAAATTTCATGTGTGCCCCTGGATGTTTTCTAAATTGCATAAATACCCCTGCCAGGATTGTTTAATGTTTGGATGCTTGTTGTTATTATTTATATTATCATTTTAAATCCAAAAAAATTCCACAAAAATAGGCTTAAGCTCCTGGACACTTGTGCTTTGACGCTATCACTTTAGTTTTTGATTTCACTTTATTCTTATATTTATTAAAAATCAAAAACTTGCTTTTTGTGCACTGTCTAGCTCAGAAAATGCCAAAAAAATATTAAAACCTCTCGAAAAATTCTAAAAAAATTACCTAGTGTCTATTTTATCCTATTTTAGTGTCACTCCAAAAATCACTAAAAATCTCAAAAGAAAAACACTAAAAATTTAAAAACACTCAAAAACTTCAAAAAAAATATATAAAATCAAGGAAAACTCTAAAAAATACAAACTCAGGTTCTGTGTGTTCCTTATTTTGTTCCTTTTATTTGAAAAATAGTGTGAAAAATTTTGGTTACTGGTTGCTGTTTTTAAATCCCATTTTACTCACAGCCAGCCCTTGTTTCACTGTTTTGAGTTATTTCAGTAATAAAATACCAAAAACACCTTGAAAAACCCCCAAAAATCACAAAAACAGTAGAAAATCCTAAAAATATCAAAAACATTTTATTTTTGAATTTTTGGTTATTTTTGCACATTTTTATAAATATTTCATCTTGTCTTTTATTACATTCCTTCGAAATTCCAATATTAAAAAAAAGTATAAAATATAAAAGATAAAAATCAGAAAATTAAAAATCAAAATACAAAATTAAAAATTAAATAAAAAAAATTTAAAAATTAAAAACCCACAAAAATCTCCTTGCTTGCTTAGTGTAGACACATCACACACACACACTTACTTGAGCACACTCTTGTGAATTGCCCTGTTTGCTCCCTGTGTTCGAACTCTCTGCATACTTGTCACTATACACCATTTGTGCAGAGTTAAAAATAAATTTTAACTCCACATTAGTTCTAATTTATTGATCTTTAGTGTGGGTTAATTGTTGACTTTAATCGAGATTTGTGTGGTTGACACTTCGACTGAGTTCACGCTTTGTGTTGAACTTAAGACCACCGATTTTCGGTAAAATCACATACCACCACATCCTCAGGGATAGTTAAATGCTACGCAGAATCATGCTCACCCCTTAGGAGTCGTAGTTTAATGTTTGATGTTGGTGCATGGTTTATCTTCACATGCCTTGTTTGATTTAGGAGAGACACACTCCTTCCTATCACAAAGGCTAATTCCCAAGTGGTGCAAAGCACCAATATATGGTACATCCCCTTACTACATCAACAGTCGGGGGGCAACTATTCATAGTACGTCAAGTGATTGAAGATGTGTTGGTGTAAATCTGCATTATTTTGATGCACACATATCTATTTATAATCCAATTGGATGATTTCAATACTATATTGGGCATGTATTAACTTGAACCACACCAAGCATACCTAGATTGCTTTGAGAAGATGATAGTTTCCCATCTTCCAAGTTGATGAACCTCTGTTTCATCATGTTAATTTTCATATATTAATCCCCTTACTTAATTTTTTATCAATAAAAATCAGATTAATTGTTATATATATCTTGGTCGTAAAATAAATTTAAAATAAAAAATGGCAAAACAAAAATCGTAGTATTTTTTAAACCTTCAAAAATTCTAACAAAAATATTTCTCCCTTTGTTTGACTTCTTTACATTTTTGGTCAACAAGAAACTTGCAGATCTCATCGAGTTCTACAACTTTTATGTTTTGAGTTTTTCCAAATTCGACCTCCTATTTTGTTTTGGATTTTTTATGTCTGAATAATCTCATTGGGACATGTGGCTCTTTCTGGTTGAGCCAAGAGAACCTTTCCCCTTGCGCCACATGCCCTCTGTGTCCAGCCTTCTGATTGCTTTCTGGAGTTTCAATCTCTACCACCCATTCCATCTCCATCTTCCGCCCTTCGATCTTCCCCCAGATCGCATCTGGAGCGTCTACACCTGCTCAATCCTAAACCATTGGATCCATAGATCCAACAACCATATGTGCCTCGCCCACGAATCGATTAGATCAGGGTCGCTCCTTAGCACCTTTACCCCGACCGTTGGATCGCAAGATCCAATGGTCAACACCTCGTCTTCCACCTCCGTCTGCCCTCTCTCTCTCCCACGTTCTCCACCACCAAGCCATCGGCCCCCTTTCTAATTTCCCGACCACGATAGCCACCTTCTCCACTCTCTAGCCACGCCAAATCAAAGACCTAGCTTCCGTCATCCTCGCGAGTCACCTGGCTAACGTCGCCCCCCTCTCTCCCCCTCCATATCTCAACCGCAAACCACATCATCCACCACCTTCAGTTCTAACCTCTCACCTTCAAATACGCATTCCTCGCCATCAATCCGCCTTGTCCACCTTTACGCAGGCCACGACCCAACCCCATCCTTCCCTCCGTGATAGAGAGGGATCGAATTGGGATGCGACGATGACCGCCGACCGTGGTGAAGACCCATGGCCATGGTAGGCCATGCCCTGGTGCCTTAGAGCACCATCGAGCTGCTCCAGCTGATCGTCGGAGTCTAGCGAAGACCAGAGCCTCCCTTGGAGCTCAGCCCAGACCACCCTCCTCCGCCTCGATCGCCAGGTTAGCTTTCCCCTCTTTTCTTTGGTGTTTCTCTTATTTAATTAGGCTTCCACATGCACATTACCACATGATTGATTACCCTATCAGCTCCACCTCACTTATCTTCACCAAACCCTTAACCCATGTCTCCTCTCCGTCAGAACCTCAAACCATGCCACCCATTTTCTCCACCCTTCACGACAGAGGATCTCGACGAGCCTCCACCTTCTCTGTCCGCTAAGGCTCCCATCCCACTTCATGTCATCCTCACACAACAAATAGCATGCTTCGACAATTCATTAACATTACAGGTACTCCTTCCTTCCCTGGCGGGAGCTGCCTTTCTTGCTTTGTTCAAGAGATCGTCCAACGATCTTCCATGGAGGGCCCATTCAAGCAGTTTTTGTGCTTCCTCCGCGTAACGATCTCCATCGCCAAAGGTTTAGGATGGTTCCTGGACCTTCAGGACACCTGCAGAGAAGAGGCTGAGCTTCTAGCTCGTTGATGGAGACCCTATGTCGCCGCCAGCTATCGATGGAGGAGGACGATCTAGGAGATGCATATGTCGTTGGATGGAACCCTCCTGGCGCCCATCCAATGGACCATATGAAGCCACGTCGATGCCTCTGACCCTTGGAGGTTTGGGCGGTCCAAGCCAAAACACGAAGCGCCAGATCTCTTCATGTGTCCAAAACATCCCGTACCTCCAGCCATGATCCTCCCAATCCACTGTCTGAGCCAGAGCCTCCATCCGAGCCTGGCCTCATGTACCTTGGTCACGTGAGGGCTGGGAAAATGTAGTTATGCCATGCCTACTTCTCTAATTTGCAATTAGGTCCTCCTAGCATGTGCTCATCATGCGCGCCTGAGGTTATTTGCACCTGACCCCCTTCAGGTTTTAATAATTGCAATAGAGCCCCGCATACATGGGAAAATTAGAGGGAAGGCCTCACGACTTGTCTTAAATGTATTTATATCCTTCCAGGGATCTGATTGTAACGTTTTATCTATTTATTTTGAAGTTTTCTTTACGTTTATGCCCATGGACTCTTTTGTGAATATCTTAAGCATACAATCTCCGTTTTAGTTTATTTCAGTTTCGTTTTGAAGCTTGCATCCTTATCTATTCATTGGCATGATTTATTACCTATTTTGGCACTTAAATTCTGATGATTATTTTTAACTATGAAGTGTCATCTATTTACTGATTTTTAATGCCATTGGTTAATTTATCAATTAAGTTTGCTTCATCAAATGGCCTGAAATTGATTACACTTTTATTGCTCATTGATTTCATCTAGATAGGGCTTATGTGTATATTTCAATACTTGCATCACATTGCATTATAAAAATAAAATAAAAAGTATCTTCATTTGTCTGCATCATTTGTCCTCGTGCGATGACCTATTAGTTTTTAATTCATCACTTCATCTGAATATTAGGGGTCTAAATAAGTACTTAAGAGGATCGTGTCCCTGAGTTCAACCTTGGGCTTGCCCAAGTAAATAAATTTTACCACTTATGTTTAATTGAAAAAAATTGATTTAGCGGTTTTGATTGATCCAATTTCGCCAGACTACAATGAGACTCGAATGTTAATTTGACACTTTTAAGAGGGTTAATCTTGGGTTTGTCAAATGGCACCATTACCGGAGACAGGGCTCATCTTTTATTTTATTTCGATTTTTTTATTTGATTAAGTGACAATTTCTAACTTGTAGGTTAAGTGTTCATTTCACATGCATGGTTTTGATAATTCTCTAATATATATATAATGCTTGCTTTTTGTGGAAGGGTCCCTTAGCAATCAAGGAGGCAGGGAACATGAGCTCCCATTGCGAAGATCTACAGAAGCACCATTGGAGAAATTGACAAGAATTAAGGTCTCACATTTTTCATGCATTCATTGTAATAATCATCTTTACAACGGTCTTCATTTGAAGACTCGTGATTGTAAATGAACAAAGGTTATTGTGGTTGTGTGGGGCCTGCCCCACTTGATTGTTGACTTAGGATCAGGTACGCAAATCTCCGAGCTACATTTACTTCATATTATATGTGTTTGGTCGTAGGTAGGACATACTAAATTAAGATGCACGTAGACATCGCTTCACTTTGCCGAAATCAAATATGTTCTTTCCCCGCTAATAGAAGCATGCTAGGTGTGGTTTCCATCGATTTTCATACATTTAGAATTTGATTTTAATTAAGTCTATTTTTTTACATAAAAAAGCTAAAGGCACTGCGAGTTTTTCTCTTTAGCATAGATCATGATTTTATCGTATGCATCGACCTTTTCTCGACTTCTCTTCCTGAATTGATTACCTAGTATTATATGGAAATTGGGAATGGTCGTGAAACGATTTTTTCTTGATTTATATCCACATTAAAATCGGTGATATCCTTGAAGCTAAAATTGGGACTATCAATGAAAGTCGACTAAATAAAATGGAGTAAAATCAATTTTTGGGAGAGCACCACCCTTCTTACATAGGATAATCCGATTGGATGTATCTTCAAGCCTTGCGTAAATGAGAATGAATTTGCTTTTATTACCAATAAAAATGGGAAGATAAATGACTAATATTTGTTGGTTTCATGTGTGAGTTGATGAATCAAGGGTGTTTTTTGGTTGAGTGAGTCTTGTTTGTTTTTGACACCCTTCCATAGACTTTAGGTACTCCACCATGGATTCATCCATTCACGTGTAATCCATCCTAACCTTTCTGTTCTCCTCAGATCTCTCCATCTTCACTTATCTATCTCTTTACTTAGGCTATTCTCAGCCTAAGTGTAGGGGGGACCTTAGTCCCTATGAATTCCCGACTCATTTAGCCTTCTCTCTGATACATATGTTATTTTAACCTAAGTATAAGAGGTGTCCTCCTTAGTTCCAGTATCTCTTCCTATATCTTAACTTGAGCTATGGCTTTGTATCACTTAGTGCTATGAGGATATATCATAAGCTAAGTATATGGGGTATATCGTATATTATATATATATACTTTAGCCATAACTCTTATATTGAGAAATTTTGAAAATTTTAAAACTTTTTGGGCTAGTGTATACATTTTCTGAACTAAGTAGGATAAAATGTTTTCAAAGTTTGAAAATTTTTCTCAACTATGCTACTTCATTTTGAAGAAAATATTTTGAAAATGGTTTGAAAAATGGATTTTACTTGTTTTGAAAAATCATTTGAAAAATGTTTGAAAAACCTTTATATATATATATATGTAACACTGTTTGGATTTTTTCAAAAAGAGGGTTTAAATGAGATTAACTTGTGTTTGTAAATATTGAAATTAAAAAAATTGAGTGAAGGAGTAGGTTTAATACCTGACAAACTTCCCTATTCAAACAAGATTAATGATGTTCAAGAACACTTGGTTTATGAGATCTTGAGATTTTGAAGTTAACCAGCCTTAGTCATTAGGGTCTTTGACTTAATTATTCATATTTTCCTAGTTTGAAAGATTTGTGTGCTATATTGCATGCTAAATCTTTAACCTTAAGAATATGATCAACACTTCACATACACGACTGCAATCATGATGAGAGGAGTTGAAATTTCACTTGAGGGTCTGGGACGAGGGATTCAAGTTTGGACTCGATTTAATGATGCTCGAGGATGGGATAAAATCATTGAAGGCTTCATGAAACCTGAGTGTCAGCACCTTTAGACAGTATGAGAACATGGTTCTTGTACTATCTCTTGACATTTACCTATGTGCCAGGGTATGGTAAAACATAAAAAATTATTGATCAGTATGCACCAACTCTTGGTAAAAGCAGTGGAGCTAGCCAAAATTCAAAAGCAAATAAAATATATAAATATTGGAAAAAAGCTCTATCCCTACAAAGTCAAATATCAAAGAGCTTCCACCGAAGGAGAGCGTCCCAACCATTTCAAAGTCTCCACTTGGACCATGCTACTAGGACCAGGAGTTGGTCTAGCACCAAAAAAGAGCTCTGCAAGTCTGGGTGTAGAAGGTATACTAGATACTCAAAAAAGGCACACCCCGGTGTATTCTCAGGAAAACAAGTGCAGACGACTCCAACTTCTCCGGACAGACACACTGATAAATGACAAAAAATGTGTTGAGTTAATAAGGCACTCAAGAGGATCCTTGTTCCAATGAGAAGGAGAGAAGAAATAATACAATCCTATGCCCACCATCAACTGACCCTCCATCTACATTTTAAGTCTGACAACTAAAGAGACAGTGGATCGGATGCACTATTTGGTTTATTCCCTAGTGTTGAGGATTGGGTCCTAAGGAGAGTCTCTTGGACTGGGACCTTGGCTGAAGTTGTGACTCTACTCTCGTGACTGCGGTCAACACTTAATATCATATCCTTATCTTATATGTATACAGAAAGAGTATAATGATTAAATAAATTGGATACCTCTTGAGTAAGGCTCGGTTCAACTTTGAAATTTTAGATCCCTAAAACCGGGAGTTCTTGAATGGATCAGGTCTTGTATTCACATTGCACAATCTGAGGTTAATCCAACTCATTCATGCTTGAGATGCTCGAGGACGATCATAGTTTAAGTACATGGGGATGATGAACTTCGGTTTCATCATGTTAATTTTTATATATTAATCTCATAGCTTAAATTGTTGTCAATAAAAACCAGATTAATTGTTGTATATATCTTGATCTTAAAATAAATTAAAAATACACAAAAAATGACAAAACAAAAATCGTAGTGTTTTTTACACCTTTAAAAATGCTCACAAAATATTTCCCCCTTTGTTTGACTTCTTTTGCATTTTTGGTCAACATGAAACTTGTAGATCTCATCGAGATCTACAACTTTCATGTTTTATTTTTTTTCCAAATTCGACCTTTTTATATTTATTTTTCGATTTTTTATGTCTGAGTAATATGGTTGGGCACGTGGCTCTTTCCAAATTCCCCAAACGCCATGCGCCCTCCGAGTCCAGCCGTCCTATTGCTTTCTGGAGTTTCAATCTCTGCCACTCGTTCCATATCCATCTTCCGCCCTTCAATCTTCCCCCAGATCGCATCTGGAGCATCCACACCCCCTCAATCCTAGACCATTGGATCCATAGATACAACAACCATACGCGCCTCGCCCACGACCCTAGGATGCGCCCTAATTGATTAGATTGAGGCCGATCCTTAACGCCGTCACCCCGGCCATTATATTGCCAGATCCAACGGTCAACACCTCGTCTTCCACCTCCGTCTGCCCCTCTCTCTCCCACGTTGTCCACAACCAAACCGTCGGTCCCCTTTCTATTTTCCCGACCATGATAGCCATCTTCTCTACTCGCTAACCATCCAAATCAAAGACCTAGCCTCCGTCATCCTCACGAGTCACGTGGCTAACCTCGACCCCCTCTCTCACGCTCCATATCTCAACCGCAAACCACGTCTTCCACCACCTTCAGTTATAACCTCTCCCCTTCAAATATGCCTTCCCCACCGTCAATCCAACTTGCCTGCCTTTACGCGAGCCATGATCCAACCCCCATCCTTCCCTCTATGATAGAGAGGGCGCGAATTGGGGCGCGACAACGACCACCTGCCCCGGTGAAGACCCATGGCCATGGTAGGCCATGCCCTGGTGCCTCAGAGCATCATCGAGCTGCTCCAGCTAGTTGCTGAAGTCCATCGAAGACCAGAGCCTCCCTTGGAGCTCAACCCAGACCACCCACCTCCACCTCGATTGCCAGGTAAGCTTTCTCCTCTTTTCTTTGGTGGTTTTCTTATTTAATTAGGTTCCACATGCACGTTCCCTCACAATCGATCACCCTATCAGCTCCACCTCACCTCACTTATCTTCGTCAGACCCTTAACCCATGTCTCCCCTCCCTCAGATTCTTAAACCATGCCACCCATATTCTCCGCCCTTCATGATAGAGGATCCCGACGAGCCTCCACCTTCTCCACCCGCTAAGGTTCCCATCCCACTTCATGTCATCCACACACAACAAATAACATGCTTCGGCTATTCACTAACATTGTAGGTGCTCTTTCCTTCAATGTTCGGAGCAACCTTTCTTGCTCCATTCAAAAGCAAACCGTCTGACGATCTTCCATGGCGGGCCCATTCCAGCAGGTTCTATGCCTCCTCCATGTAATCATCTCCATTGCCAAAGGTCTAGGATGGTTCTTGGACCTTCAGGACACTTGCATGGAGGAGGCTGAGCTTCTAGCTCGTCGTCGGAGACCTAATGTCGTCGCCAGCTATCGACGGAGGAGGATGATCCAAGAGATGCAGATGCCGTTGGATGGCACCCTCCCAGTGCCCATCCAACGGACCACATTAAGTCACATCGACGCCTCCGACCTTGGTGGTTTGGAAGTCCAAGCCAGAGCACAAAGCCTCAGATCTCTTCACGTGTCCCGAACCTCCCGAGCCTCGAGCCACAAGCCTCCCAAGCCACTGCCCGAGCGAGAGCCTCCATCCAAGCCTAGCCTCATCTGCTTTGGTCACGTGAGTGATGGGAAAATTACAATTATGCCCTGACTACTTCTCCAATTTGCAATTAGGTCCTCCTAGCACGTGCCCAGCATGCGCGCCTGGGGTTATTTGCATCTGACCCCTCCAGGTTTTAATAATTGTAACAGAGCCCTTATGCGCATGGGAAAATTATAGGGAAGTCTCACAACTTGTCTTAATTACATTTATGCCCTTCCAGGGATTTGATTGCAATATTTTCTCTATTTATTTTGAAGTTTTCTTTACGTTTATGCCCGTGGACTCTTTTGTGAATATCTTGAGCATACAATCTACGTTTTAGTTGATTTCAGTTTCGTTTTGAAGCTTGCTTCCTTATCTATTCATTGGAATGATTTGTTCCCTATTTTGGCACTTAAATTCATAGGATTATTTTTAATTATGAGTGTCATCTATTTAATGATTTTTAATTCCATTGGTTAATTTATCAATTAAGTTTGCTTCATCAAATGGCCTGAAATTAACTACACTTTTATTGCTCACTGATTTCATCTAGATAGGGATTATGTGTATATTTTTATACTTGCATCATATTGTATTATAAAAATCAAATAAAAAGTGTCTTCATCTGTCTGCATCATTTGTCCTCATGCAGTGACCTATTTGTTTTAAATTCATCACTTCATATGAATATTAGAAGTCTAAATAAGTACTTAAGAGGCTCGTGTCCCTGAGTTCAACCTTGGGCTTGTCCAAGTAAATAAATTTCACCGCTTATGTTTAATTGGAAAAAATTATTTAGCGGTTTTGATTGATCCAATTTCGCCCGACTACAACGAGACTCGAATGTTAATTCGAAACTTTTAAGAGGGTTAATCTTGGGTTTATCACAGGTGTGCCAACATTTCTGCTTGATGGACATACCATGGACAATTAAGTCATATATATTTATGTCTCTAAAGGTACAATAATTTCTCGATCAGGGTTGCATAGGTTGTCTTGCCTATTATGTTGAGTCACCGACCCAGGATTGTATGATCGAAGACAACCGAATTGTGTGGGGATTTCCTAATGTATTCCCAAAGGAGTTATATGAACTTTCACCATAGAGGGAAATCAAATTCAAGATCTCTTTCATACTAGATAAACAATCACTCTCCATCCCTTCATACCGGATGGCACTTGGTGAACTCAAGGAGCTCAAGGTATAGTTGCAAGAGCTATTAGAGAAGGGATTAATAAATTTCAGTACATCTCCTTGGGGAGTACTACTCCTTTATGTGAATAAGGACATATCTATGCATTGACTACACATAATTGAACAACATGATAGTCAAGAATCATTACCCCCTCCCATGGATAGATGATCTTTTTGATCATTTACAAGGAGCATTATTATTTTTCAAGATTGGCCTATGATCTGGATATCATCTATTGAGGATCAAGGACACTAACATGTTTAAGTTCGCATTCCAAATCATATACAACCACTACAAGTTTTTAGTCATGCCATTTTGGCCTTATGAATGCATCCGTCTAGTTCATGGGCGTGATGAATAGAATCTTTTTCTCACACCTGGAACAATTTGTGGTGGTGTTTATTAATGATATACTCTACTCACACGATGAACAAGAGCATGAGAAACATCTTTGTAATATCCTAGAGACATTCGAGAGCACCAGTTGTATACAAAATACAACAAGTGTGAGTTTTATCTTATAGTGGTAGCCTTCTTTGGTCGTGTAAATTACGAGCTAGGCTTGGCAGTTGACCTCACCAAGATAGAGGCCGTGATATCTTGGGAGAAGCTTACGATAATGACTAGGATATGTAGCTTCTTAGGACTTATCATGTACTATAGACATTTTATTATGGGGTTTACCAGCTATCCCTACCACTAACCAAATTGACGCAGAATGATGTCCCTTTGTATGGAGTGACTAGTGTGAGCCGAGCTTTTGCACGTTGAAGGAGCGACTGACTAGTGCTCCAATTCTTACCTTTCCTTCGGGAGAAACAATGTCTTCACGATGTACACTTATGCATATAAAGAGGGCTCTGGTGTTGTACTAATGCAGAGTGGTCAGGTCGTCGCATATATATCGCGATAGTTGAAGAACCACGAGTAAAACCACCCCATACATGACTTAAATTTGATAGACATAGTTTTCTCATTGGAGATAGGGTGCCATTATTTATACAGGGCCATGTTCAAGATTTTTCCATATCACAAGAGTCTGAAATACATTTTTGACCAGCGTAGGCATAATAGGAGGGAACGACGATAGATGGGACTAGTAAAGGTCTACGACTGTAAAATCTCGTACGACTCAAGTAAGGGGAATGTTACGGAAGATGCCTTGAGCACGAGAACACATATAGTGGGTATAGTAGTATGGATTCAGATATGGGATGTGGTCACAACACTTAATAAGTGCCACCCATTTGACAACACCTCAAACATCGTAACCATGCTCACCAAGCATAGTAGATCGTGGGAAAGGATTGTGTATGGTCAATGGGTAGATCAGAAATTACAAGACTTGATACACTATTGTCTAAAGGAGGAGTTTGATGGATACAAAGTCTGTGAGTCCATCGTGTGGAAATGAGATACATATTGACAATGCACATAGTTCTAGATCATCGATCCTTCTAGGAAGCATTGAGATGTACAGAGATCTCGACCAACACTTATGGTGAGAGGGGATGAAGTAGGATGTTGCAGAACATGTTAGTTGTTGTCTTACTTACCAAGTGGTGAAGGCAGAACACACACATTCCCCCTGACTTGTTACATTATCTTCCTATCCCAATGTAGAAATGGTATGACATCTCCAATAGATGTTGTGATATCATTACCTCGCATTGTGGACAGGTATGATGCTATTTTGATGATTGTGAAATGGTTGACCAAGTCAGCACATTTCACTTCGATCAACATGACTTGCAAGCCACTAGATCTATCGAAGCTATATATCCAAGATGTCATTGGTCAACATGGAATTCCCAAAGAGGTTGTAGATAGAGATTCATGATTTATGTCATGATTGGCAACAATTACCATGCTAGCATTGGCATGGCTTTGTTTGAGGCTCTATATGAGCAAAGATGTACCATGCCATTATGTTGAAAGGCGGTGGGTGACAAGGATATTTATTCAACCCAGATTATTGAGGATAAAACAAGAGTCGTGAAAACTATTAGGAATAAATTGTTAAATGCACAGAGCCATCAAAGGAGTTACACCAACCATAAGCATCATGACTTTAAGTTGAAGTAGGATATTTCATTTCCCTAAAAGTATCTCCAATGAAGGGGAATTCAGAGATTTAGTGTTAAGGAAAAGTTGGTAACAAGATTTATTGGGCCTTTACAGATTCTGGCATGTGTTTGGAAGGTAGCATATATAGTTGTCCTTCCTCCATAGTTGGCAGGTGTACATGATGTCTTCCACGTATATAACCTACGAAAGTTTATCCGAGATACTCAGCACGTAATTAGCAATGAGGACTTGGTGATCTAGCTTGGCATATTTTTCCATGAGGTACCTATGCAGATCTTAGACCATGTGGTCAAGAGATTACAATGGAAGGATATACCTATGACAAAGATATTATGGTAGAGCCATAATGTCGAAGAGGTTGAATGGCAGCTCAAGATGGATACGTGTCAGAAATAAACTTACATATTAGAAGGTATGACCATGAAACTGATGGACATGCGAACCCACGATGAGCCATTATGCAATAAATGTTATTGCAAATCATTCTCTGATTTGAAATGAAGAATAGCCAATTTTCATTAAAGGTACCTTAGTGCGATTAGGTTATGCACCATGGCCATCTTAATATTCATACAACTATTGATTCAAATGATGAATCATAAATACTTGTGCTAGGATGATATCTAAAGAGTTAGATTAAGGACTAATCAAGCATTGTCAAGTGATTATAAATAGAGGATCTCCAGCAAGAGAAGGATGTCAATCCTTTCTCTAAAGTTTGATATCTAACCAACCTCTTGATGTAAGCCCTCTGCATAGGAATAGAGATTCAAAGGTGTTAGATAATTTAGGTCAAAGAATTGACTTAACAAGATCGAGATAACCATGACCTATGTCGTATACTATCACGATATATGCATGCATCCTCTGACCAAAGATAGATGTGTTGCTATATGTTTGTGTATACACATTTGTCAAACTGATAGGTTGATGATCTAATCAATGTCTATACATCAATGAGATGGTGTGCATACAAGGGCATATGAGTAATACGATCTCTCAAAGGGATCATACATGTTCATTATTGAACCTAAAGATAGGAGCTCACTCATGAGATATTGGGATCAAATTCCGTGCATGGCCGTCTCGCTTTAGAAGCTTGACTGAATTTGTAGGTATAATATATGCTTTAAGATAGTATATGATCAATAGCTAGGTATGATATATGCTTTTGGAAAGTATATGATTGATACCAACTCCCAATGATCAAGTGAGAAACTTAATGATAAAACCTTGAAGGAGACAATTCAAATGTGATCTAAAACTTCGAGTTTATTCTCGGTCTTCCAGTATGCAGATGCATGTGTATTAGGAATACTCGAGGGTTATGTGATCGTAAATGCTTATATAACCGTGAAACTTCCATTATGAGGGAATGATGAAATAGGTTTGGATTTTTACCGACTCCTCACAATAGAGAAATAATATGATCTTAATCCAAATGTTGGACATTGATCTGAATATGATCCAGATACAATGAGAAAATTAAATTTATGATTTTGATTTAATCAAATATCTTCGAGATGCCCCCTTGATCTGGATTTGAGATATGACCTCAATATACAAGTCACTATACATGGAACGTACAATCACCATGTCCTTATCTCCAAGTATCCAAAGAGAAAGCAAATTATTCTTGAAAGAGTTGAAGAATAATTTCATTGTTGATAATGTATCTGAGCATTGAGGAAAATTGATAACTAAATGTGATTTAGTTATGAATAATATGAATGTGATTCATATTATTTTGACGCATGAGAATGGATATCCAAGATAAATTAATATGATTTAATTATCAAGGATATGAACAATGTAGATATCACCATCCATATTAATTATATATACTATAAATGTGATTTATAATATATTAGAGAGAGTTAATTGTACTAGATATTTACAAATTAAATGTTGATGTGAATTGGATTCACATTGGATAATTAATTGTAAATGCAATTTATATTTTATTTGGATGTGTGAATATAAACAAATTATCATTGGCTTGATTGCAATTATCATAAAATAATTTGGAATTATTTTGGTGAATAATTATGCAACAAATATTATTGTACATGTGGAATATCTGTTGAGATATGAAATCTCAACTTCTATGGAATGAAATCACACCCTTTCCATACTTAGGGGATGGCCAAGTTGATCTCTCTCAACTTGTGGCTGTCCACCCTATGCATGGAAGGTGGGGTTCCTTCCTACCAATGCATTCCATGTTTATTGCTTTGATATTTAATTGAAGTATATTGATTTATTTTCAGTATATTTAATTTATTTGAAAGATGACAATTTGTTGTTGCAAATATATCAACAAAATCATGGCGGTTGATTGAAAGCACAAATCAATCTAAACCATTGGATTTGTGTGCACATGGATTGTGATCCATAGACATCCAATTTAGTATAAGAGGGAGGGTAGTCCTAGACTTCTATTCTACTACATAATTGCAAATACAAGATCTCTCCTTCATTCTCATCACACACTCCTTCTCTCTCTCTCTCAAGAGTGACTGTCCACCTCTTGATCTAGAGAATGCCATCATCATCGCTACATCATTGTGTCACTGCATCGACCGCTCATGGATCTCTGTCTTCTTCAACGCCCCTCGCATGGGAAGAAGACATCTTATTTCGTGAGATGAAATCAGTAGATTCATTATTCGGATCTTTGACTTGAATTGTGGGAAGCACACGTCTCATCCACGTGCCCGTAAGTGTAACCTTTGTTGGATCGAACTTGAGAAAGGAGAATCTCTTATTTTTATAGATTAATGATTGCAACCACACTTCAAGAGCTATTAATTTTAACCCATTTGTGATCTTGATGAAACGATTTGGGAAGTCTTCTCGAATCATGTGGTTTCATCCTTTTGAAATATTTAAATTTCACTGCCCATTGCAACTAGTATGACTAGTTGCCCTAGGTTGTATGTGATGTGACCTGCACGCTTCTGTGATGTGCTAAGGCATAAAAGTTGGCCTTCAAGTTGTATCAGAGCCTTGTCCAAAGTCTTGGATATGATTCAAAGCCTAGGTGAATGAATTCTTGTATATCGGATGCACATAGAATCGTTGTTTGTGTATAAGATGCATGTTTCATATTGCTTTCCACTAAGATGAAAAGACACTGTTTGGAAGATTTTTTTTGGACCATAAAATGTATTTATAATGTCTAAATGTGTCCCAAAACAGTGGTCAAGTGTTGGCACCAAAAGTGTATGAGTAAAGATTCGAATCGTTCTCAAAATAAAATTATTTTTGCATGTATTCATGGATCTATAAAAAATAATTTTTGCTTACTGTTTTCCAATCATGAAATATAAAATAAACACCATAATAAATAGAGAATCAAACCAGCAAATCGTTTGAATTTATTTCGTACAATTCTGACTCCATTTGCTCTAGATATTCCATATTTAGTGATGATGGATCAAATGATGATTGGATCATCAAATATTCTTGCTTAACATTTTATCATTCAATGAAAATCATGGAAATTATGAACTTGTCTTGATTAAAATTGATGCTTAGTATTTATGAAAATAATAGATTAAACATCAATGGTCATTGATTATATGTTTAATGAAAACCCTAGTTTATTCTAAATAATTGTAGGACAACTTTTACATACAAAATTTGGTTGCTTGATATGCTTAGAATTAGGTTCTCAAAAATGTTTTAAGATTCTTAAGATTTCTAAGTTATTACTATATAGTATAATGCCAGTCATCAAAGTTGATCTATAAAATCAAAAGTACATTGGCATTATTTTATGTTGTCCTCAATTGGAATGGTAAAGGTGTCTAGTTCGGGTATACTGGCTTAGTTTCTTTATTAACATCTTGCATGTCAGGGAAATACTCCCTCCCATCATAACTCATGTGTATTGGCCGGATCCATTTTTAAAGAAAAAATAATATGAGTAAGTCAAGTTGTACTTTAATTATTAAAATACAAAATAATGTATACTTGTAAGGGTGTATACTATATAGTAATATCAATCAAATCCTAATTGTTTGTTGGTTTCATTGGATTGATAACTGATTTAATATGATTAAATTAATTAGATCCAATTAAAATAAATAATATATTTTGAATAGAGGTGTAATTCCCTTGGAAGAATTGATTATGTGAATATGAATCATAATAATTAATAAAAATTTGAATAGGATATGGAGGAGCATATAAATGACATCGATGGTCTTCTGTCAAGGCGAAGGATTCCGTCACCATTAATTGTATGTTGGAGATGCAGTCCGACGTGACAACTCCTACATACAAGCGCACATGTATTAGGCTATTTGCTTCTCGAAAGAGTAAGGCCATATTTGTAGTGATCACAATACCGGTTCCTCATATTATTAAAGTGATATTGGATTATGCATAGTAAGTTCTATTCCCGTTGTTGGTTGATTCAATTAACAACGGGTCAATATCACCTTAGAGGTGGTGGGCTCGGGAGTTAAATATTGAATTGGGAAATGCAAGTTGGACTTGCAAGGTTAATGAGTTCCCTCTTCTTTTTATATGAGTTGCAGTTTCTCATATAATTGGGATGCAACAACGGTAAGGAGGAGATCCTAGATTTTGCTTGAGATGTATTGGTAAGTATGTCTCTTAAAAGTGAATAAGGTAATGAACGTTCAGAGTTGACAAGGCAAGATACCTTTAATATGAAATCCTCAATCAAAGTAAAATATGTATTTATGTAAATTATCTTATTTCAGATAACTTACATTAAAATGACTCAAAACTATACTCAATAATAACCAATAAAACAACACGGATTGGATCCACGATCAAGATATTATACTTGCAGTTGGACACATAAATGTATGTGGTTGCAATGTACAAGTTCCCTCTTAATAATGAGGAATGACAATTAAATAGACAATAGGACAACAACCTTGAGTTTGTATGTCTCTATAGTCTTCATTTCTCATCAAATGTGCTTTAGAAGTATCACGTCAATGATGATTGTAATTACCGTTACAAAACCTAAGAAGATGTTTTGGCATACATATGTGCTCTTGACCTTTAATCATGGATGACATGTTTCACTGTATTATGTAGAACGGTGGCTCGATAAGAGAAGATGTACTCAAAATGTTTGAGCACCTGCCTGAACCAATGCCACTAAGAAATCAGATGGATGTAGATATGATGATTGTCATCATTCTACTGTATATACTCTAGTGTTTCATGAAGCTTCATAATACGGGAACTGCTATTTTAACATTTCTAGGGCCTCATGGTGAAATTGAAGCCCATTTTTTGGAAATGGCTTTCAATCTAGACTGATTTCTAGAATGACGCCTATATATCCGGGATGAGCGAGCACGACCTAGCCTGCTCTCTCTAGCTTATCCCGCCTCAGACTTGGTTTGACTAAATATGGATATAGTCTCAGTAATTATCCGGAACAAATACACCCTTCGACTAATACGCGAAAGATGGGGAGACGGGACCTAGAATCAGAGGTTTTTGGAGAGATGTGAGCCCCAAGAGACGACATCTTTCCCAGCTTTCTCCTTCTAGTTATCAGTTCAGGTAAAGGATTCTCTCGCAGTGGGGTAAGGCTAAGAAAGCGACTAGTTCTTAAGGCGGACCTCTCTCATTCTAGTTGAGAGAGTTCAAAATTCCGCCAGAACTATATATCCGGGGAATGATGACGCTCGAACTTCTAGCTCTTTTGGGCGTGGGAAAAATGGACTCTCGTAGCGGCAAGGCCCAACCAACTACTTCTCTATAGCGGAATACGTCACATCGGTTCACTTGAGAAGGGACATCCCTCTGCCTCGGTCCTTCTGCATCTCATAAAGAAGGTGAAAGATCTTTGTGCGGGTGGACATAGTGAGTAGTCCGATACTATGGGCCTCTGTCAACAAGTACCGGACATGTCTGAAGCCCTATAGCCTAGTTCCCAGCGCACAAGAGCCTGATCTAGAAAGTTTGTCTGATAATCGACGAAAGAGGCGGATTTGTTTTTCTCACTGGTTTTGTCTGATAGGCTGCCCGGGTATGATATAGGTACACATGCTGCAATCGCTGTCATAGATTCAAAGAGAGACCAACCATCTCATAGACAGGTTCTCGTATACCATAAATCGAGGCTCAAGTGAAAGGTAGAAGGAAGAACGTGAGGATGCTGCAGCCGCGGAGGTAGCGCAAGTGATGGTATGCCATACGCACCTCATACTCACAGTGATGACATTGACCGAACTACTTCCCTCATCACAAGACCTACAAGCATGTCCAAGAAATCCTGAGGTCGAAGAATTCAACATTTTCGTTGAGGGGGCAAGACAAGATATAGTTTCAGTACGGGGGCTGTTCTTCTTTCTTTCTCTAGGGGATGGAGTGTTCCAAGGAAAGAGATTGATAGTTAAGATCTGGGTTTCGCTTACGAAAAAGACTTCCGGTTTGGGCAGTCATCGAAGGGGAACTATAGAATAGGCCTCCTCGATCGCTCTACTTAGTAGATATATAGTAGGAAGTCGATGAATCGTGTCTAGATGAGAGTCAGCTTGGGAAAAAGGTCAAATATGTATCAAAC